>CAJHQQ010001125.1:0-114688 GCA_905132885.1 Moricandia moricandioides
TGCCTTTAAAAAATGTACATATGCATTTTTCCTAGTTTAACTAAAAAAAACTGGTGGAGGCTCGAGGTGTTCTTTAGTGACCGTTGACAAATGAAGAAACTAAATGAAAGAAAGACTTAAAGCAATCAATCATGAGAATATGATAATCTACTGATTACAAAACAAATAAAAAAATGCAACGTTTTACTTTGAGAAATAATATAAAGATAGAAGAACTTTGTCTTCTCTAGTCATCTTCTTCCTCATTCCTCTTTCTACTATCTCAAAAAAACAAATGGAGAAACTCCGGCTACGGCAGAGACGGCGTTTACCGATCACTCCGTCCTACCCTCGTCCTTCCCGAAGATCCCGACACATCTTTAGTCTCTTTTCCTGTTCGGTACAGGCTCTTCTTACCCTTCAACAGCTGCTCTCGTTGACTCAGACTCCGGCTACTCCTTGTCCTTCTCCTCAGCTCAAGTCCACCACCGTCTCTAGACTCGCACACGGGCTTCTCCGTCTAGGCATTCGCAAAAACGTACGTCGTCCTGATCTTCGCACCGAACTCTCACCAGTTCCCTCTCTGTTTCCTCGCCGTACGGCCATCGGCGGCGTTTTTCACCACGTGGAATCCTGCTTACAACCGTCAACGAGGTCTTCAAAGCAAGGTCAAGGACTGTAAAACCTAAACTCATCATTACCGTTCAAGACTTCTCGACAAGGTCAAGACATTTGATCTCTCCGATTGTCCTACTCGGACAGAGTCTTGATCACTCGAGTTCCAACATCCTCAGTTTTCAAGAACGTGTTGGAGCTGTCCGAGCCAGTTTCAGATCTCCCTTACGTGGACGTCAGCAATCCGAACACAGCTGCACTGTTGTATTCCTCGGGAACTACGGGGGTGAGCAAAGGTGTGGAACTGAGTCATGGGAACTTCAATATCAACGGCTCTGAATGGTGACGATGGATCAAGATCTTATGGGAGAGTATCAATGGCGTGTTTCTTGTGTTTTCTTCCCATGTTCCATGTGTTTGGGTTGAGTGTGGTCACTTATGCACAGCTTCAGAGAGGGAACACTGTGATCTCCATGGCGAGGTTTGAGCTTGAGTTGCTTCTTAAGAACGTTGAGAGGTATAGAGTCACTCAGCTTTGGGTTGTTCCTCCTGTGTTCCTTGCTCTTGCTAAGCAGAGTGTTGTGAAGAAGTATGATCTTTCTTCGGTTAAGTACATTGGCTCAGGAGCTGCACCTCTTGGGAAAGATTTGATGGAGGAGTGTGCAAGAAACATCCCTAATGTTGTCCTCATGCAGGTAAAATAACTTACTTTCTTTTGAGAAAATCTGCGAACTAGGCTTGACTGTTCAGGTTTTTGGGTCGGGTTCAGATCGGTTTCTTTCAGATCTGGTTCCATGGGATCCTAGAATTTTAGACTCAATAGGTACTTTTAAATTTTTGGTTCAAATTCGAGTCGGTTCATGTCAGTTTTTTTTTAGGTCTGGTTCCATGGGATCATAGAATTTTAGAACCAATAGGTACTTTTAATTTTTTGTTCGGATTCGAGTCGGTTCTTCTTGGATCCGGGTTGATTTGGGTCCATAACTAAAATACTTATAATATATCCATAATATTCGGGTCAATTTCGGGTCTATATCGGGTTAGAGTATTTAGGATATGAAAAGGACACAAAATACCCTAATTTCATCAAAATTAGTCAAATTTAGTCAAAATTGCTATATATATATATATATATTATATATATATATATATTTTTTTACAAAATAAATTAAAATAAACTATTAATAACTAAAATAAATATTTAAAACTTTATATTACTTGAAAATGTTATAGAAATAATAACAAAGATTGTTAACAAAAAGATAATTCAATTAAATCAAAAAATAAAATATAGAAAATAGAACACAAAAATCATAATTTTGGATATTTATGTTATTAAGTCAGGTATGAATATGTTCTTATCGGATTAAGCAAGTCGAGTCGGGTTTTTTCGGGTCCAGATCTATTCGGATCCAGATCTATTCGGCTCAGCTTCTTTCTGGTAAATGAATTCCAAGACCCAATAGATACTTGTAAAATTTTCGGTTCGGTTTCGAGTCGGATATTTTAAGATCAGTTCCAGTTCTGGTTTTTGGGTCCGGGTTAAAATGCTGAGGCCTACTGCGAACTAACTAGAAGAAAGCAAAAAACTAGATATCAAAGCTTTGATTAAAAACAAATATTTGTTGTACTGTTTGTTTAATTGATTGCGTGAATGAATAAACCTCAACCCTTAAGATTCGTATTTATACTTTCCAAACCCTACAATCTTTTCTTCTTTATTTTTTTTACTGGTGTGCCGAGATTTAAGTTATTCAAGAATCTAATACTTTCATATAATTTTCTATTAGGTCTTAGTTTCAAATAGACTAAGGTTAGATGTTAGCTAACCCAATGATGTTTTTGCTCGTAGAGAACCAAGCCAAAATGTATAAGTGAAGATAACATAGTGAATTAATTTCTCTAGGATGTTTATTTGAAATGATTGAAAAGAGATGTTTTGTGGTTTCTTTAGGGCTACGCAATGACTGAAACGTGTGGAATAGTCTCTATGGAAGATCCGAGACGTGGGAAAAGAAACTCTGGTTCAGCTGGGATGCTTGCTTCAGGTATTGAAGCTCAAGTGGTCAGTGTAAAATCTGGACAACCTCAACCTCCTAATCAACAAGGCGAAATATGGGTTCGAGGCCCTAACATGATGAAAGGTTTGAAAACATTTCATACATATACATATCCTTGCATTTGAAAACTCATGTAAATCAAATTATGTTTTAGGTTATCTCAATAACCCTGAGGCTACTAAAGAAACTATAGATCAAAATGGTTGGGTACATACTGGAGATCTTGGATACTTTAACGAGGATGGCAACCTTTTCATTGTTGAACGAATCAAAGAACTTATCAAATGCAACGGCTTCCAGGTTTCACTTTTCATTTCCCAACTCTCTCTTTATAATCTCTTATAACTTATGATATTATAACTACTAGCACATCCCAGTGAAACATTAGTATTGACACCCAAATTTTTTGAAGTACTATGTATATAACCATATTAAATTATTTAAAAATACTTCCTCCGTTAATATTAAGATAGATTTTTTAGAAAAAAAATTAGTTTTACAAATATAGATTTTTGTGTTTTCTATGAAAATATTGTAAACTTAAAAAAAATAATTGACTTTATTGATTTAATATTGGTTAAAATTTATTGAGAATTACAAAAATGATACATTTATTATAGTGATTTAATGAATTTTCTTAAATATGTGTGAAAACACTAAAAAGTCTATCTATATGAAACCGAGGGAGTATTAAATTGTAAACATTTGATACATATAGGTTGCACCAGCTGAGCTAGAAGGTCTTCTTGTGTCACATCCTGGATTAGTAGACGCTGTCGTTATCCCGTGAGTCATTGATTCACACTATTCAATACCAAGTTTGTTCATTATCCCAAACATGTTTATATATGTATATGCTAACGTTGAAGGTTCCCTGATGTATACGCTGGTGAAGTTCCAATAGCATTTGTTGTACGGTCACCAAATAGCTCAATAACAGAGGAAGATGTTCAAAGTACATAGCCAAACAGGTAGACTTGAGTCTTCACAATCAATTTGTATCCATCCATGTGTTTGTTTTCTTTCTCTCCAAAGCTCAATATCTCTTTTTGCTTTCATTAGGTTGCTCCTTATAAAAGATTAAGGAGAGTGAGCTTCGTTGGCAGTGTTCCAAAATCTGCTGCTGGTAAACTCTTGAGAAGAGAACTTGTCAAGCAAGTAAGATCCAAGATGTGAAGAAGCATCTTCTATTACCCAAGAATCAGAATCTCTATCTTGTCTTCCTCTTTTCTCTACTATTTCAAATTAAACACACAACTCAGTAAAAGTGAAATAATAATCAAGACTCAATGCATACATTTATCTCTTTTTTTTTCATATCAGTTATTTCCAGTTTTCATTGTCAACTATTAATAATTAATAAAACCAAAAAAAACTTTGGTGTTCATTTTTTAAAGTTCGCCCATGAGAAAAGGTCTAATTATAGGTTAAAATGTCCATTCGGAACTCTCAGCTCCACTATCCTCAATAAAGAAAGATTGTTAAGAGATTAGACATGTACAGTCCATTTTATAAGGATGACATCATTTTTTTATTATGGACCACTAGTAGCACTACACCCAAACTTGTTTACTCTTAAATTATCCTTTTAAACTAATAACAACACCTCCAATAAAATGGTTCTAATTTTAGAGTTCTCAAAATACATAATAGATATATGTATATATTTTATATCAATATTTATTTTTAAAATTTTAAATTTTACGGAAAACTCAACCCCAAAAATATTTATACAGAATTTTTTTGAGTTTGAATTTTTCTGTTAAATCTAAAATCGCAGAATCAAATATTAATATAAATATATACATATACATATATGTATTTTGATAACTCAAACCCAATTAGGATTGCTGTAAGTTGATCAAATTTTCACAATTTTTTATCAAAACTAATTGAATTACATTTAGTTCAAAATAATCTCGTCAGCACCAGCACTTTGTCATAAACTCAATTGATTGATTTTCTGGACTCAATTGTCGTCTTGAAAAAGAAACTATGACTCACTTTCTATGAACACTAATTTCTTTTTTTTAAAAGAGAGATGTTTCGATGTGGGATTAGAGAAAAAAATGAGTTCTATGATGGACAATCGGTTTTACTCAACGTTATTATGCTAATTAAAACTAATTTAGTTAATTTGATTAAAAGTGTAGGAAATTGGTTAAATTATTTTTTAGAAGAGCAAAGTGACTAGTAATTATTTTTCCGTTTTCATATTATATGTGTGCAAAGTGTTTTGAAATTTCAAGATTAATTTTAATTTTATTAAAAAATGTTCAATTAATTAAATTCTTATGGTATTTATTATAATTAGTTGAATAAATTAATTATTATATTTTTAAAAGTAATTTTTTTGTACATTAAAATAAAACATCAAAAATTATGAAACTCGGGGATTACTAATTAGGGAATATTAATGTCAACCCTTTTAGGACCTGCAACTACTAAACAACATGCTCGAATCTTGACCAATTCAACGCTTACGTGGACGACATTGACTTTTTTTTTTTTGCTAATCTTCAAACATCATCGTCTTCCTCTTTCATCAATCACAAACTCTCACCTTATCCTCTCTAGATCTGAAAAAAAAAATGGAAAAATCCGGGTACGGCAGAGACGGCATTTACCGATCACTCCGTCCTCCACTCATCCTCCCCAAAGACCCCAACACCTCCTTAGTCTCCTTCCTCTTCCGCAACTCCTCCTCTTACCCTTCAAAACCAGCCATCATCGACTCCGACTCCGGCGACTCCTTGACCTTCTCCGACCTCAAATCCTCCGTCGCTAGACTCGCACACGGGTTTCTCAAACTGGGTATTCGTCGAAACGACGTCGTTTTGATCTTCGCTCCAACTCTTACCAGTTCCCTCTCTGTTTCCTCGCCGTCTCCGCCATCGGCGCCGTTTTCACCACCGCGAATCCTCTCTACACCACCAACGAGGTCTCCAAGCAGGTCAAGGACTCGAAACCGAAGCTCATCATCTCCGTTGCTCAGCTGCTCGATAAAGTCGAAGGCTTTAACCTCCCCGTGGTGCTCCTCGGATCTAACGAGTCAAAACAGAGTCTTGAGCCAAAACAGAGTCTTGATTCAAGTTTAAAGATTCTTACTTTCAAGAACGTCATGGAGCTTTCAGACCCGGTTTCAGATCTCCCCGTGGTTGAGATCAAGCAGACGGACACAGCTGCACTGTTGTATTCATCAGGAACCACGGGTGTAAGCAAAGGCGTTGAGTTGACTCATGGGAACTTGATTGCAGCGTCTCTGATGGTGACAATGGATCAAGATCTTATGGGAGAGTCACACGGTGTGTTCTTGTGTTTTCTTCCCATGTTTCATGTGTTTGGTCTCGCTGTGATTACTTACTCTCAGCTTCAGAGAGGGAATGCTTTGGTCTCCATGGCGAGGTTTGAGCTTGAGTTGCTTCTTAAGAACGTTGAGAAGTATAGAGTTACTCAGCTTTGGGTTGTTCCTCCTGTGTTCCTTGCTCTTGCCAAGCAAAGTGTTGTGAAAAAGTATGATCTTTCTTCGGTTAAGTACATTGGGTCAGGAGCTGCACCTCTTGGGAAAGATTTGATGGAGGAGTGTGCAAGAAACATCCCTAATGTTGTGCTTATGCAGGTGTAATAGACTTTTTATAAGTTCTTTGAATCTTTTGTCACTTGGTGATTGTTTGAATGATGCAAAAGATGTGTGTTTGTTTTGTGGTTTCTTCAGGGCTATGGAATGACTGAAACGTGTGCAATAGTCTCTGTGGAGGACCCGAGGCTCGGGAAAAGGAACTCTGGTTCAGCTGGAATGCTTGCTCCAGGTATTGAAGCTCAGATAGTTAGTGTAGAATCTGGAAAGCCTCAACCTCCTAATCACCAAGGCGAGATATGGGTTCGAGGACCTAACATGATGAAAGGTTAGTGTTTTCAAAAAATCGTTAGGCGGTAACTAGACTGTCTTGGCACACTGCTTAAACCGGTTTTTAGAACATGGACACGACTCTTTTGCTTTGTGTGAAGATCTAGTGAACCAAATTCTATCTTTTTTTTTCAGGCTATTTCAATAACCCTCAGGCTACTAAAGAAACAATAGATAAGAAAGGTTGGGTACATACAGGAGATCTTGGTTACTTCAATGAAGATGGTAACCTTTTGTTGTTGACCGTATCAAAGAACTTATCAAATACAAAGGCTTCCAGGTTGCTCCAGCTGAACTAGAAGGTCTACTTGTATCACATCCAGAGATACTAGATGCTGTTGTTATCCCGTGAGTCATTTTATTCACATCTCAATAATCTTTTGATAGAAAACATTAACATGTTTGTGTATGTATATATGTTGAAGGTTACCTGATGAAGAAGCCGGTGAAGTTCCAATAGCATTTGTTGTACGATCACAAAGTAGTTCAATAACAGAGGAAGATGTACAAAAGTTCATAGCTAAACAGGTTTTGATAACTTTTGAGTCAAGTCTTTTGGAACCAATCTGTATCAATGTGTTTGTTTAATACCGTATTTGTTTGCTGTGATTAGGTAGCTCCCTTACAAAAGATTAAGGAAAGTGAGCTTCATTAGCAGTGTTCCAAAATCTGCAGCTGGTAAGATCTTGAGAAGGGAACTTGTTCAGCAAGTAAGGTCCAAGATGTGAAGCCAGAGATCAGAATCATCTCTGTGTTGTCTCGTTCTTTTCACGTTTTTATTTACTATTTTCAAATTAAGCAGTAGCACAAACCGCACAAAGTGAAGACAAATAATCCAAGACCAAAGGTCATACTACAACACAATGTTCTTTCTCTCTACTTTTAGCAATAAACAAGCACATGTTTCTTTGAACAAAAAAAAAAAAAAAAAAAAAAAAAAAAAACAAGCACATGTTTCTTCACAAGAAACAATAAACTCTGTTCATTATTATATTTGTTGAAATCATTGTTTTCCATCTTAAATTATTGGAAAAATTTCAATTCTACTACAAATTGATATCACTTTGCAAATTTACCTTTAATGAATAACAATTTTTAAAAATATCTTTAAATTAATGATGAAAATAGACTAAATTGTTTTTTCTAAATATTTAGAAACTCATCCCATCCCTTCAACATTAAATCCAAAATAACAATCACTAAATTGTAAAAAAATATATTGAAGGTATTTTTACAAAGTGGTGTTTAACTTATGTTATTCTTAGAAATTTTTCTAAATTATTTATGGACACTGTTCAAAAAAGTGAACTGTATATTTAACGATGTAGTTGAATAGTTTTAAAAATTATAGCTCTATTTTTATATATTTGAGGTTTCTTTTGAAATTATAAATTCTAAAGTTAGTAGTATATTTAAAAAAAAAAAATTTCAGACCATAATTTATATATCTATCCTCAAAATATTCTTAACTTTTTTTTATGTTTAGACTCAGACCATATTAGACTGCTCCACTATTAGACGGCTCTGTTTTCAACTCAATTTATGCGTTCACGTAATTTGCATGCATATGAGAAACAAAAAGAAGAAGAAATTCACTATTGAAATTGTAAACATGTTCAGCTATTCATTAGTTATTTGTGAAAAAAAATTAAAACGCAAAAATAAACGGTTCTGGCATTTACGTTTAATTATATAACTAGTTTGCTTAAAATACTTAACGCTTTTGTATTCATTTGGAAAAAAAAAAATACTCGATAAGTATCTGTAAAATGCAAACTAACAATATAGGCCTTGAAGTATTACAGGACATTTACACTGTATATAAGAAACATTAAACTTTACAAGATATATAACTTTACAACATATATATTCCAAAGAGACTTTAATTTTTGTTTATGTGTATCTGGCTAATTTACAAGTTCATCGCGAATGGAAGATTCCAGTAGTCAGATGTGTTCATCTCTGCCGCTGCAGCCACCGGATATGAAGCTGAGATCGGCATCAGACATAGCCCACGACTAGCTAGGTCTACATGTCTTCTTGAACTACATTCTTCTTGTTCTTGAGTATTGTTGATAGATCTCTTGTCTGAACTCTATTAATTAATCATTATTTGGTAATGATTAGTTTTCGGAAAATTAAAGAAAAAGATTCTTGATATCACAAGACAAAACAAGAGAGTTGTTAACATGCAACTAATTTGAAGTACCTGCTGTCTTTGAACAGATCCTTTGGTGTTATGGTCTGGATTAACCAACACCTAATAAATTATTTAATCACGTTTTAATTAATAGATCTTATTATGGTAGGAAATGAAAAATCAAGAAACTAAAACTTACGGTGACTTGTTCTTGAAGAAACTTGATGTACTCTACAGCTTCGTTGAGAACAGAAGCCGTATCTGTCTGTAAATAAATTATATGTAATCTTTGAGTTTAATAATAAACAATATATCAAAATTTTAATAAATTAAAATGTAATTTAATTACCTTGCCAAATGGTGAAACCAGTTGCTGAAGCGCAGTGATACGATCACCTAGCTTTTCTTTACGAACTTTGAAGCTTGGCAATGGAGATAACGTATCGATTCTTGACCTTTTTAATAATCGAGGTGAATATTCATTTAATTCTTCAGTCCTTTCACTCCTCTGAAAGATTCATCAATTTAAAGTTTATTTTCTATTAATTGACAATTCTAATATTAGTCAAACAAAACTATACGTAGGTTTTTATTTATATTAGTAGTTACGTGCCTTTGAAGTGCAGTCTTGTGTAATTTGCTCCTTAGAGTTATGATCACGAGCTTCTGAATCGATCAAGAACATGTTATCTAAGAACGGGAAGCTTTCGAGTAGCTCAGATTTGGTGTTAGTAATTGTAGTCTTTGGCCAAGAATCCGACAGTAATTGCTCATTAGGATCGAATAATCCTTCGAAGAAACTGTTATGCCTTCAAATAATAAAAATAAGATCAAAGAAAGTCCAATATAACTATGTAAATTAACACCAACACGTATGCATGTGGACTTACATGTTCATAAAATCATCATTGTGATCGTTAGTTTTGTTATCGAAGTTTTGCCATCCAAATCTGTGATATCGAGGCTAGTCTCAGTGGGATGTGGCAGAGAGTAGCCGGAGAATACGGAGGTGGCGGAGTTTGTTGGAGAACTCCACCAAGTTCCGGTGGAAATTCCGGCGATCTCAAACTCTCCGGTCATGTTCTTGATTATATGGTTTGGTCTTGTTTACTTTAGAAATGGTAGAAGTTTCATAAGACATGATGTTGGTTACATCTTGTATTTATATATGTAGGCATGACGCATGAACACATTTCAAACAATAATTAAGAGGAAATATAATCATTATCAACTAATATCTCTAGCGACCCACCCTTAACCATATGTTAAACTATTGATGACAATGAAAAAGCACGTATCTTATTGGAGTTATTCTTATAAATGTTTTTTGGTTAAAATGTTAAGATTATTCTTAAAAAGGTATTTTACATGACAACAACAAATTGAGTTGATACTTTGATAAATTAAATATGCTTAGTAAATGTTTTATTTAAAATCTAAGCCTATTATAACTCATATATATATATATATATATATATATACTCAGAAATGAAAATCATTTTTTTTCCAAATAAAATCAGAATTATTGCATATATTTGTTGATCCCATAATGTATTGACTAAACTAAAGTCCACGTTGAACAAGTTTTATTGTTTAATAAGTCCATGAATAGCTACGCTTTTGGAAGGATTTGAAAACATTGATATTTGAAAGGAATTGGATAAAGCAAACATACAATAAGTATATTGGTTAATCAAAAAAAAAATACAATAAATATATATTTGGGTTTCTTATGAAATTGGTTAGGCAGCTTTCTTTCATGCATGAGGGTTTATTTGGTTCTGTTCTGATTTATAAGAAAATGTGCACAAAATAATTACAAGGGATTGGAGAAAATTACCGATTCGAATATATATATATATATATATATATATATATATAGGTTATGTTCTTCAAATATATGTAGACTCAGCGAACATAATAATTTGACAAATCATTTTTCTGAAAAAGAAAAATGAATGTAGAAATTTTAAGAAGAAAAATATCTTAAGATAGCCTTAAAAATGTTTTTATCACCAAAATAATTTTCAAAGAAAAAACATAACCAAAATAAATTTTATTAAAGAATGTAAATATATATTTATACATTTTAAATTAACTAATCTAGACTTAGAGTTTAGAGTTATAATGTAGAGTTTTGACGGTAGAATTTAAAATTAAAAAACATTAAAAATTTTAAATTAAAAAGCTATATTTTTGAAACAAAAATTTTAAAATAGTTATTTAAGAAAATTGTACTTTTAACAACCCATTGAGAACAGTTTGGTCGGGTGTTACCAAATGTAGCAAAAGGGAAAGAAAATAATTCGAAATAAATATTAATAAGTCAAATGTTGACATTCAAGTAAGATTAATTAATAGATAACGTACGTTTTGTGTGGATTAAGTCATACCACCCAATCAAATTTATCTTGGGAGTTAGGGCTTGTCCTCATTTCACTTTTGAAATGTTCCCAAATCTTCTTTGATAAATTAATATGTCTGCTCATGTCATCTGATTTGACTCCTTAACCATACTCCACTATTAGTTAATTTGACTTATTTGGTTAAGTTGTCTAATCTCATACTATATCAATTTAGTATTACACGACACGACCACGGTCTAATCTCCTCGTCGTTTTATCCTAAACGTTGTTTAGAAAAACATTGTTTTCAATGCAATTCGAATTCTAGTCGAGAATATTTCGTGGAGTGGGAAGAAAACTAAGAAAAAAAGTGAAGCGATTAAGGTGTGACTGGGTTTTCCCGCTAACCACCGGTCGCAAACAGCAGCTTGCGGTTGGTAGAGGTTGTTTGGCGTTTTGTAACAGATCATAACATAACGCTACCCAAACCGCTTTCAAACCACTATAAACCTCTAAAATTCAAAGCTAGTTCCAGCTAGCGTTTGCGGTTACGGGCGGTAGCGGGAGGGTAAAAAAACATTATTTTTTTTTCAAAAAACTATATAAATAAAAATATTCAATTAAAAATTTAAATTGAAATAATAGAAATACCAATTTATATATTATATTTAATTTTATTTATAAAACATTAAAGAAAATATTTTCTATATTTTTATTAAAATTAATAGTATAATTTTATAAATATAATTTTATATATTATAATAATATGATTTTCAATATTTTATAATTATATAAAATATAAATATTGTTCATTTATAATTTAACAGCTTGTTGTATTTGATGGTTAACCAGTTCATAAGTATCCCGCAAACGCAACAATATTTTAACTTGCTTTTACATATATATTTTGTCACAAAGAAGTATATATAAATGCTTGCTTAATGGTTTAAGTGTCAACCATTTGACCTAATCACACTTAATTATATTCCCTCTATTTCTTAAAAGTCTCGTTCTAACATTTTTTCTTGTTTCAAAAAAAATTTACTCCCATTTTCAATACAATTTTTCATGTAAGTATAATCTTTTTCTTATCCTTTTAAATAACTAATAGATATTTAAATAATTTTATATTAAAAAGAGTATAATAACAGCATATTTCAACATTTTTTTAATGACATTTTTGCGAAACAAAAGTATTTATTACCTTGACTATATAGTATTTCAAATTATATTGTTGTTCGTTGTGGGTTTTTTCCGTTGATAAATTCAATTGGTCTAATTGAATTGTAAAACAAAACAGGCCCAGAATTGATTCTATGTTTACTTGGCTAAAACTCGAAACTGAAATTAAACATAACCGATTTGATTAGAAAGAAAGAGGAGGAGAAAGACAATAGTACTTGGATAGTAATAACAACAACAATACATTACAGATCAAATCTCTCTTCCTTAACCGATCTTGGCAAGAACATTGTTCAAACTCGAGACAGTCTCTGAGTAATACTTCTCAGCATCCGGGCTGCTCTTCGACCTCGCCGCATAGTCCAGCTTCCACACACACACAAACATCAAAAAAAACAATCTCAGATCAATCCAAAACATAAGAAATAACTGTTACTTCTCACCCAAGAAACGAGTAGAAAACAAAACCCTAAAAAAAGAAACTTACGTTGTCGATGGTTTGGAAGAGCTTGCCGGTGAGTTCTTTGAGGCTCTGCTTCTCTACCTTAGGCTTAGCGGAGATAACGGTGTTAAGATCGTAACGGAGGTACGATGCTCTTAAACGGAGATCGTTCTGAACGTACGGCCATGCTTTTTTGTCGATCAAAGACTTAACGTTGATGATCTCTTTAGCAGATTCTTTGGCCCTAGCTGCAGCTTCCGTTGGTGACAGTGGCTGTAAGTAGAACCTGTCTTTCAGTTTCAGTGAGAAGTCTCTGGCTTGGTCTGAGTTATCTGTTCCAGCTGCTCTCACAGACGCAAGTAAAAGTCACAATCAATTATACCGAACCGAAATTGCATTTGAATCAAGCCGAAATATAGTTAAACGAACCAAACCGAACTAAACCGAAACCGTACCGAATAGATTTATACCTATTTTTACAACTAAGGGTGTTATTGAAACCAAATCCGATTAATAACTAAACTGCCTCTTGAACCGGAATCTTATTTGGTTTAAATGGTATGATTTTTTTTGTAAACCTAAAACCAACAATTTTGATTTTTTTTGGAAACCTAAAACCAGCAA
This sequence comes from Moricandia moricandioides, assembly GCA_905132885.1. Lineage (NCBI taxonomy): Eukaryota > Viridiplantae > Streptophyta > Magnoliopsida > Brassicales > Brassicaceae > Moricandia > Moricandia moricandioides. The sequence continues at coordinate 13,295 of CAJHQQ010001125.1, forward strand.
TTATTTAGGTAAACCAAACAAAAATATGACGATTAATTATTATATTAGTCAATAATGTGAAATTTGATTCGATTATAGTTTGAACTTAAAATCAAAGATGCATTTGATAAAAACCAAAACTGAACCAAAAGCAAAGCCATGCAAAATAGATCTATCCTTTTTTTACACAACACCAAGATACCAAATCAATTGTAAACCCAAATCACCGATTGAACCGGACATTTAATTTGGTTAAAATGTGAAACATGATTCAATGAAAGTTTTACTTACGTAGACCACCGGAAGGAGGTGGAGGAGGACCAACTTTAATAGCAAGAGCTTCGGTGGCGAAGGCAGACTTAACGAACGAACCCACCGACTAAACCGGCCGCCACGAGTCCAATCACTGACCGGCGACTACTTTCGGGCACTGACTCGTTCTGCTGAGCCCTGATCACAAGCCCGGTTCTCTGAGACCGGACTTTGGAGATGTTCAAACGGTTTGAGCCATTGGTCTGGAAACTTCCTTCGAGAACGGCCTGAGATGCACCACGTAAGCCAGCCATGGAAGTCACTGCTTGAGCCATTTTTCTTTTTGCTGCTTTGAAAATAATTGTTAGAAGAGATTTGTTTTGCGTTATAATATCTGGTGGTTTTGGTTATGTGACAAAGGAAGACCTTATCGGATTCTTGTTTATTATGATAACTAGGATATGGTTTTAACCACTAATATACTGACACGTGCGATCCTGATTCTCAGTATCGCCACGTAGGATTGAGATAGATTGAACTCTGGGTGTGATTTGCACGTGGTAGCCTGCGTGGAAGTTGACCAATTCCAATAACCCAAAATAAACCAATTTAAAAACCGGAATGTAACTTAAACTCAATAAAACCCAACAAAACCCATTAATTCCGGTTATGAACTCATAATAATAGAAAAGTAACAAAACAAACTTTCATTTGAAAATAAAATAAAAAATATGAATTTTGGTCAAAAAACTCTTTTTTGTTAAAAATATATTCTTCAGTAGTCTTCACTATATATAAAATGGAATGATGCGGAATCCATATATCAAAATTTTGAAAAAAATCCTCTTAGTTAGTATATAATTTGAGTAACCACACATTTATCAATATTATTAAAACTGAAATATTTTTTGGTACTGTTTGAAAATATAAATAACACTATAAATCAGAATTATTTGGAAATATAGATAACAGTATAAAAAATACTTTTTTATTTACAAATTTAGCGTTTGCATTTACAAAAATTAAGTATTTCATTTTTGTATTTCTTTTTATTTACAAATTCTAACGCTGCATTTAAATAAATAAATAAATAATTATAATTTCAAAATTTATCTAATCAAATCGATATTCATATATTGATCGTTAATTTTTTTAATATGTTGTTTTATTTTAAAATAAATTAACAAAAAAACAACATGTTAATATATGAATAGTACAATTAAATCAAATGCATTAAGTTATAAATTTTTAATATAATATTATATACAAAAAAAAATTATTATCAAACATCTATATTATAATATAATATATTCTACTATGTATAAATTATAAAACATAAGAAAATATACATAAGATTTTTATATAAAATCAGCAGTTTGTAAGTTTATGTTCAACACAAGTTAAATCAAACACCCCGGCACAGTAAAATTCTAGTTTTAGTTTAAAGCTTTTCGTTTTGAATAGAACAATATTAAAACTAAAAAGCATTTAACCAAGAAAATCCAACCAAATCGACTTGAAACCCTTCTAGAAAAAATCAAGAAAAGTACGGATTAGTTTGACATCTATGGGCCGAGACTAAAATACAAAGGCCCATATGAAACCCACACTTTTTGCAATTGAATATTCCCTTTAAAGTATAAATGGAATAAATAAATAAGAGTATATGGAGGACGAAGAGTAACGTTACAATTATTCACGAGATCTATTTTCAAACTTTCAAAATAACAAAGAGGCTCCTCCTCCCTCTTCCTCCTTCCCCAAATCACGAACCCTAATCTCCTGTCTCGAACTGATAAGAAACAAGTTCTATCGAGATTCTTGTTACTCAATCGGAGGTTTCGGAAGAATCTTCGGCTCAATCATCGTATCGCTGTAGCTCGGATCCAAAATCGGAAGATGCCGATCCGTAATCAGAATCGCGCTCCTCGCAGCCCAAACGCCGTAAGCCTTTTCTTTTTGTTTTTCCGTAGATTTAGATTTAGAGTTGACTGTAAAGATTAGATCTTTACGTCTAATTGTTTGACTTAGAGTTTACATTTCAGATCAAGTGAAATTCCACAGTGATACTTTGTTGAGAATAGTTAGGTTTTTCGTGGGTTCTTGCGATTGATTTGTTTTTTTCTGAACCATTTTTGCAGAGAAGGGAACCTCTCTCCAGTATACCTTTTGATAGACGAAGGAAAGTGGAGACGCAAGGTACTGCAAGAAGGCAGGTTCCTTCCACAGTGAACAGACAAGATGTTACGGCCAACAGCGATGTGGGAAGTGTAGAGGAGTGTAGTAAACTCGAGTTTACTAAAGATGAAGTCTTGGCTTTGCTTAACGAGAGAGCTAAAGCTGGGAAGTTTGATACTAAGGTTGGATTGTTAAAGATAGATGAGTATATTCTTTTGCTTTTTTTTCACTGAAAAGAATGTTCCTTTGGGGGTATCTGCAGGGTAAGATTGAGCAGATGACTGATATTATCAGAAGACTTAAGGTTTGTGTTAAATGGTTTCAACAAGTGGACGAAACCCATGTTCAGGAGAAGGAGAATCTTCGGTTCTTCTCTGGAATCTGCAGAGAAAAGATTCTGTGATAAAGGTGACTTTAGTTTCCTGCGTTACCTTTGTCTGTACATCAGTTTTGTGTCGCTGAATGCTGATGTTGTTCCTAATTACTTGTAGAGTTGGATGCAAAGACCAAAGAAGAAGAGCTACAAGCAACTATAGCAGCGATGAAGGAGAAGATAGCGTCACTACAGGAGAAGTTCTCAAAGGAGGAGCTTAGCAAATTGGTAAGGATTATTCATTGGAGCAGCTTATCTCCCAAAGAATCTCTTATCAAATTTGGTTTCTCCTTATTGGTTATGATTACTAGGATGCAATTGAGAACCACAAAAGAGAAAAGGAAAGCAGAGTTGCAGCTGAAAAGCTTGGAGATTCTCTCCGAGGAGAGCTTGACAAAGCGAAAGAAGAGATAATGGCTGGCAAGCATAAGGTACAACCGATTTTTTTTCCGACATTGTGCTTAATCCTATGCAATTCCTATTAGTTCTTTTCATATTCTTCTAGTTGTTGTGTGATATGGATTCTTCTGATGTTTAGGAGATCACCCTGAAAGATATTAATACAAGGCTACAAGAGTACAACACAAGTTTGCAACAATATAACTCCAAACTCCAGACTGATCTTGAAGCAGTTCGAGAGGCACAGACTCGTGCTGAAAAAGAAAAGTCGAGTATACTGGAGAACCTTACTACACTAAGGGGTCACAGTAAATCACTACAAGATCAACTAGCATCGAGCCGAGTAAATATCCTTCATATTCTACATACGTGATTCTTCCATACCTGAAACTGTGCTTAATTGGTTTCTCTTTCCTTGTGTGATAAAGGCTTCACAAGATGAAGCAGTAAAACAAAAGGAGTCATTGCTGATTGAAGTCAAGAACCTTCGGAGTGAGCTCCAACAAGTCCGCGATGATCGTGATCGCCAGGTTGCACAGTCACAGAAGCTGGCTGATGAGATACTCAAGTATAAAGAGAGTGTTGGAAAGTCATCTCATGAACTGGACATTTTGATTGCAAAATCAGGATCGTTGGAGGTTAGTTCAGAAGTAGAGCTTTTGCCCTTTGTCTTATATTCAGTTGTCTGAATATACCAATCTTGTGGTGCAGGAAACATGTTCCTTGCAAAAAGAGCGTATAAAAATGTTGGAGCAGGAATTAACTTTTGCTAAAGAGAAGCTAAAGGTAATGATGGTGTGATCAAATTTGGACGTGCCATTTTTCAGATACTCCTATTGGTTCTTTACATTTCTTATTTCCTTTCTACAGATGGTAGATGCATCTATGTCTCTTACTATGACAGAATTTGGGGAGCAAAAAGAACGTATGCATGAGCTGCAAGACCGCCTTGCAGACACGGAGCGTCAACTTTTTGAAGGAGAGGTGTTGAGGAAGAAGCTTCACAACACCATTCTTGTAAGTAAATATACTTTAGCAACATGGTAAGTCCCAGCAGCTTTCTCTTTCTGCGCTAAGCAATGCTTTTATTTCAGGAACTGAAAGGAAACATACGTGTTTTCTGCCGAGTGCGCCCCTTGCTACCAGATGATGGAGGACGCCAAGAGGCCAGTGTCATTGCTTACCCTACATCATCTGAATCTCTTGGGAGAGGCATTGATGTGGTCCAAAGTGGTAAATTCAGTGACTCACCTAGTTTACTTTCCTCAAGTAGGATATTTCGTTTTTCATGCCTTGTGCTCTATTTGGGTTCTCAGGTAACAAGCATCCTTTCACCTTTGACAAGGTCTTTGACCACGGAGCTTCTCAGGAGGAAGTATTCTTTGAAATATCTCAACTTGTTCAAAGCGCATTGGATGGATACAAGGTTTGTTATCTTCTTTATTCTGACTATGTTGTAGATCCTTGGTAGATGCAACTATTTGAATCATGGTTATTGTGGTGCTTATAGTTGTAGCTGGCAACACTTTGACTGATTTTCTGTCATTTACCTTTCTTAAATCTTTGTGGACATAGGTTTGTATTTTTGCATACGGCCAAACAGGTTCCGGCAAAACCTATACCATGATGGGCAGGCCTGAAACGCCAGAGCAGAAAGGACTGATCCCTCGATCACTTGAACAAATATTCAAAACGAGTCAGTCTCTTAGTGCACAAGGCTGGAAATACAAGATGCAGGTATAGATTTCTCCTAGAATGGTGTAACCTTTGTTTAATGCTTTCACTGCTAGTACCGTTTCTTATTTATGTTCATCATTTGCAGGTCTCAATGTTAGAGATCTACAATGAGTCCATCAGGGACTTGCTTACTACAAACCGAACAATTGCAATAGAGTCTGTTCGAGGAGAGAGTAACACCACTGGAAGACAATATGCAATCACGCATGATGTTAACGGAAACACTCATGTCAGTGACCTGACTATAATAGATGTCTGCAGCATTGGACAAATTTCCTCACTCTTGCAGCAAGCTGCTCAGAGCAGGTTTGTCCTCAGTTTTATCATTTCCCGTATCCTACATTCAAGTGTCGCATAAGTAGATACAACATGCATACTACTTTCGTTAGTTTAGGAAATTACAGAATGGCATGGCTTCTGAGAACATTGTTACTTTCTGACACTACAATTTACAAAGCTAAAGCATGGTCTTTTGCAGGTCTGTTGGGAAGACCCATATGAATGAGCAGTCCTCGAGGAGTCATTTCGTGTTTACACTTCGTATTTCTGGTGTGAATGAGGTTAATATCTGTCTTTCTAGTTTGTTTTTTGTGTTGTTGATTTCATTTCTCACTTTGAAACTCTTCTTTAACAACAACGCGTTCTTCTATTTCAGAGCACTGAACAGCAGGTTCAAGGTGTTCTTAACCTAATTGATCTTGCTGGAAGTGAGCGACTCTCAAAGAGTGGGGCAACAGGAGAGCGGTTAAAGGAGACACAGGTTTTTTGCTTCTTCATGCTTCGAAGTTACAGTCTTTCAAGTTATTCCTTTGGAGTATTTGCATTAAGGCTCTAATCTTTACTCTTTCCTTCACTAGGCAATAAACAAAAGCTTGTCTGCTTTGAGTGATGTTATCTTTGCACTGGCAAAGAAAGAGGATCATGTTCCTTTCAGAAACTCAAAGTTGACATATCTGCTACAGGTTGGATTACATTAGTGCTCTTGAATCATTCTGCACATATATAGAGTCTATGGATCAGTCTAATAGAGGAGAATCGTTTTTTTTTTGTTTAACAGCCATGTTTAGGAGGTGACTCAAAGACGTTAATGTTTGTTAACATATCACCGGATCCAACTTCTACTGGAGAGTCCCTTTGTTCTCTTCGTTTTGCTGCTAGAGTCAACGCATGTGAGATTGGGATACCTCGAAGACAAACTTCCTCAAAACTTATCGACAACCGCCTGAGTTACGGTTAATGACAGGTGATTTTGAGTGTGTCTCTCTATTATGTATAACACAAGCAATTGCTTTAGAGGTTTGTAATTTCTGATTGTGGTTTTGACTTAGTGTCTTGCTGTATGAAGAGCCCTTTGAGTTCATATGCAGATTTGTTTCTGGATCCTTTGCTTTCCATTTGATTGTGGAAACTACTACTTGCTATCTTATTAGTGTTGTATTGATCAACAGTTCTTATTCAGAGCTTTATCGGTTACGTGACCAGATGCAGATTGTCTTATAGGACATAAGTACACCACTTCTTGTTCTGTTTCACATAGTTTGAACACAGCATTATTGGAACTAACTGTTCCAATCAAGATCTAAGTACATAGATAAGTCAACGAGGATAAACAATAGTGATGGATGAATCATCAACAGACTTGCTTGTCAAAGATTGATCAGATGGAGCTTTAGAATCTCTCATGGTTTGGAGAAGAAGTCCAGACCGTTTTGGAATCGGTAGAGTAACAGTGAAGCTGTTCATCATTACAAGAATGTTATCCATTGAAGGTCTCTCAGAAGAGTCATCTTGAACACATAACAGAGCAATGTGAATGAATCTGATCACTTCATTTGTCTGAAAACTCCCTCTCATTGCTTCATCTACTAGCTCCAATGGTGAATTCTCTATCCATAGCTTCCACACCTACAAAGTTGTTTTTTCATTGTTCCTGATAAGTGATAAAAGTAGTAAGACACATTCTTTTATTAGTATATATATCAACTCACATATGTGACTAAATCTCCAAGACCATCTTCTTCACAGAAGCTACTGTTTTTCTTGCCGGTTATGATTTCAAGAATCAAGACTCCAAAGCTATAAACATCTGACTTCACAGAGTACTGTCCGTGGATTGCATACTCTGGAGACATATAACCACTAGAGAAAGAGTGCTTATTAGAAGCAAAAGATTTGGATCACAAAAGGAAAGAAACAGCTTACTATGTACCGACGATTCTTTGAGTATTGGCTTGAGTTTGATCAACACCAAAGATCCTTGCCATACCAAAATCTGAGATCTTAGGACTCATGTCTGCATCTAAGAGTATGTTACTCGCTTTAAGATCACGGTGAATGATTGTAAGCCGTGAATCTCGATGTAAATACAATATGCCTCGAGCTATCCCTTCAATGATCTTGTATCTTCTTTGCCAATCCAAAAGTCTGCTCTTCTCATTATCTACATACAAAGAAACAATCATACAAAGCCAAAAGTAGTGATACTTTCTAAGTGAAAATGAATGATGGTTTGGTTATTACCGAAAAGGAAGTAGTCAAGGCTTTTGTTTGGAACAAACTCATAGACAAGTATCTTCTCTTCTCCATCTAAACAATATCCCAAGAGCTTAGCAAGGTTCCTGTGTTGTAGCTTCGCGACCACATCAACTTCGTTCTTGAATTCTTCTCCTCCTTGTGTCGAGCCTCGAGAAAGTCTCTTTATAGCTACTGTCTCACCAGTTATAAGTTGTCCCTGAATGGTTTTTACAGTAAACTTTTACACAAAGCATTAAAGAGTTCGTTGAATTAAGATCACAAGATTTAACTACCTTGTACACTTCACCAAACCCGCCATGACCAAGCTTGTTACTGTCTGAAAACTTATCTGTTGCTGTTTCGATTTCGCTAAACTGGAAGTGTAGTGTTTCTGTTGATGTAATACCATCTGCATCCACATTGAAAAACAAGGAAAATCTCAAAGAAATATTCAATAAACTAGACTAGCTAATCAAACCACTGGCTAAAACCTAACCTAGATCCTCTGCTTCAGCTCTGAGCTTACTCCCTCTTCTTCTTCTTCTTCTTGCCAGTAAACAACATGCAGCCCCAAGAAGTAACACGCAGACAGAAACTGGTACAGCCACAGCGGTTACTATCACCTTCGAGCTCTTGCCTTTCCCTAAACACAATATCAAAAAACATATGAAACACAACAACCTTCTATGCAATCAAAGCAGCAGTGCAGCTTCGCAACACCTGCTTCAACTTCATGCATGGGTGGTCCTAAGCATAGCCAAAACGTAATTTACATAGAAATAAACCCCTATATTTGTAAAATTTTTAATATAAAATCTCTTACTAAAATGTTTATAACCCCCAAAATATCAGGACCGTCCGTCTCTATGTTCATCAGTATCAAGATTTGTGTTCTAAACGTTTCAAGATTTCACCTGAAGGCTGGGAAGAAAGCTGCGGCGGTGGGGCAGAGACACTAGGTGGCGGCGCAGCCGCAGTAATAGCCTCATTGTAAAACGGATAAAGCTCATATCTAAAGCTACAGCTCGAAGCGATTACTCTCCCACCAATTCTTCTATCACAACATAAAGGCAACCAGTTAATCGTTTGTCTCAAACAGCTTTCACAATCAAGATCCGTCAAGTCCGGCGTGCACTGCACAAGGCTATAAATGGTCTGAAAAACCGTGAAGTTCGCTTTCTCCGTAGCATACTTTAACGAGCTCGAAGCCGCCTTCACCGAAACATCGATCAGCAAAGCAGCCAAAGACTCGTTGAAACGGCTAAGTTGGCTCTCTGTAATGTTTTGCGTGTTGGACAAGAAAGCAGCAGGCCTAACCCTCATGTTACCTACGATACTTTCGTTAGAGTATCTTAACATACACTCGTCGTACCAGATCACTGTCTCCTTCTCTCTAGGACACCTGTGGAGCGTTTCGTTGGCCGCGAACGCGACGCAGTCACGGCAAATCTCGGCTGAGACGTCTCCGCGGCAGAGGAAGACGCCGTAGACTCTGTTGTTATCGTTGTCTTCACCAGCGGTTGCGTTATCAAAACGTGAGGCGTAAGCTGCGTTTGGAGAGGAGAGAGAGGAGAGAAGGGCTCGGAGATTGGTTAAGTAAGTGCTGTTTCTTGTGAATGTTGTTGTGTTTGGACATATGTGGAAGAGATAAGTTGGAACTGTTGCAGAAGAAGTTGTGTTTAAGATCATAAAGAAGAACACTGAGATCAGAGAAACAGAGGATTTGAAACAAGAAGACATGCTTATGCTCTGTTTTGGTTGCTCTGTTTCTTTGAGATTACTTCAAAATGATAGAGCATGGGTTTGAGTTTCTTGATATTAATCATGGAAGGTTCTTGGAATTGAGGTTAAAGTCTAATTATATGATTATAAGTTCTTGAGTCTTTGATAGTTAAGATTGTTTAATCAAAATTTTCTTTTCAAGTTCTGATATTCATTGGTAAGACTTGTTCAGAAAATGAAACTAAAATGTTCTGTCAGAGATTTGCAAGACGTGTCGTAATCATTGAGATAATGATCTTGGTTAAATAATCATGTCTGGTCAAAGGTTTTTGGAATCTTACATATTGTATATACATTTTTTTCAGCTATATTTTTTACGATTAATATATGAAGAAATTATTTAAATTTGTTTATCAATGCAACGCGTAAATTATTATAAGCATATTCCTAAAAGATAGAAGACCTAGCGCATAGGACATGTTTATTGCAGGTCTCTTACCATGAGGTTCTTAATTTTTCTAAGAGACATATCTTAACTTTAACTAAGAAAACTTAAGAACCGTCTCTTAAATAAGAGACCTAAGAGACGTCTCTTAACGGAAAAATTAAGAAAAAAAACAAAAAAAAAACGTGAAATTATAAATTAAGAACTCCACCTAAGAGACCGTGAATAAACATGGCCATCTTTATCCCAAAACCCCAAAAGGGGGTTCTTATTTTTTTTCTTTTTTTTTGATTTAAAACAAAAATAATAATAATAATAATAAAAAGTTAAACTAATCGCGGGCTGCCACGTGTCAGTGGGACCCGTGAACAGTGTAAGAAACCATCAAAAACAGTTTCTTAATTATGAATTTTAGGAACTGGTTCTTGCACTGTTCACGGACCCCACTGTTAAGAGTCTTGGATAAAGATGCTCTAAGACTTCTCTCTACTTTCTAGAGAGAGATAATTCTCTCGTTTCATCTCTTTTTTATCTCAGTCTAAACATTTTAATAAAGTTTTAATAAAAAGTTTTTACAACTTTAGAGGTTTTTTAGTGTATTTTTTTTTTTAAATTAGAGGTCCTAGTCTAAAAGCATCTTCATCCCACTCCACAATTTACTCTAATTTAAATTAAATTATAGTGGAATATTTCACTTCACTATGCTTAGGACCACTTATGTTCAATGGACATAACAACTTTATTTTATGTTATAAAAAAAGAAATATTTTAGTCATATCTTTTTTACAAAAACTTCAAAATTATTATTTAAAAAATTACTCTTTTAAATGTTTTTACAATTATATAAAAAATAAATATTTTTAATTATTATTTAACCATTAATACATTTGATAGTTAATCAATTCTAAGTAGATCAAAAACAAAACCATTTTTAATAGCTGTTATCTAAATATATTAATAACGATTAAAACCTCACCCAGCCCATATAGTGTTCTTACAATAGACCCAATAACTTTCTAGACATCCAACAATTTTGCCGTTGTTGTGGACAGAACCGTCGCCAATTATCTGAACCAAGATCTTCCGACCAAGCTTTTTTTGCTAGTCGTGTCTCTAGCATTCTTCAGTTTCTTCTACGCATCTCTGTTAGGGTTGAGACTATGGCTACAAACTTGCGGAGACTTTTCTCAACTTCCACTCATGGCGTCCTCTTGAAGAACCTACCTGTCTCTTTCTCTAGTTGCCGAAGTTTATGCGTTTGCTCCGATCAAACAACCGTTACTGCTTCTCCATGTAACGGGTGAATCTTCATTCCGTACTTATCCCTTTCAAAACACGAGTTTTTTTCTGTCTGCATTTAGCTCATCAAGTTTGTCGTGCATGCCAGGTGTTTGTTGGAATGTCTCTACAAGAATGTATGGTTAGAAATGCTTGTTTGTTAAGTTTCAGAAGAGGTGATGTGTTATGATGCTTGAAGGGAGTGTTCATGATAGTTTTATAGCATGATTATGAGGAACTTACAGCTAGTTAAAAAGACTATGATGAACAGATTTTTGGAGAAACGTAATGCATGATTTTGAAGAACTTACAATATTAAGAGTCTTGGATATGGCAATTAGATGGTGAATCATGTTTTATATCATATAGATTATAGAATACTAGTATCATGTGTAAGGTAGGTCTGAAATGTAAGTTTTTTTGAAGGGAAGATGTTCATGATCATTTACAGCATGATTATGAGGAATACAGCTAGTTAAATAGCGAAAATGAACAGATTTTGAAAAACTTAATATTGAGAGTCTTGAATCATGTTTTTATGTCCAAAAATGGTGAACTTTTTGTTGTATTATATGTAATTTTAGTTGTTGATGATACTTGTGGTTTTTGTAATTGTAAAAGATTAGAGACAAGTCTTGGAGGTAATGCTGACAAAGGGTTTCTAAGATGGAGAAATGGAGGAGGAACATACCATAGCTCGGCCTTAATTGATTCATCGGCTCTGGTTGAGTTTGGAGCAGTAGTTCACGAAAGAGCTGTATTGGGTGCAGAGGTTCATATAGGATCTAACACTGTAGTTGGACCATCAGTCAAAATCGATCCTTCTACTAAGATAGGGTAAACATCCTGTACATGATATAGGAAAAATGTTGTAAGAATCTTACTCGCTGGACTGTGTCTGCAGGTATAATGTTTCAGTCAACAATTGTAGTATTGGAGAGTTATGTGTCATCCATAATGGAGTCTGCATTGGCCAAGATGGTACGGACCAGCTCATTTAACTTCTGAGTGTAACTCAGTATGCTTTTCATCCTATCTTCTAAGATTTGGGAATATTCCAATAGGGATTGATTGAGATTGGTATTTGACTGTTCAGGATTCGGGTTTTACGTGGATGAGCACGGACACATGGTGAAGAAGCCTCAAGTAAACACACCTGGATTGCTTTCTTGAATCTGAATGAACTATTTGTAGCACTTTTTAATCCTTTGTTTGACTGTTTGTTTCTTGCTCTCCTTAGGCCTTGAATGTGAAGATAGGGAATCGTGTGGAAATTGGAGCAAACACATGTATTGATCGGGGAAGGTAAGAGAACATTTCATTTGAAAATTGCTTATAACAATGTTCACTAGCTCCATAAGGACCATAACCTTTTTGACAATGTATGCAGCTGGAGAGATACCGTGATTGGGGATGATACTAAGATAGACAATTTAGTTCAGGTGCGTCTTAGATTATAGATCACAGTGTACAATGAGAATCAATATGTTTTTTTTGACGCAGATAGCTCACAATGTGATTATTGGCAAGTCTTGCATGCTCTGTGGCCAAGTAGGCATAGCTGGATCAGCAGAGTAAATGCTTATAACCCTGGAATCTGATGAAACATTATAATTCTATTGCATGAAACTTTAGCTTTTCGATTATGTTTTTTTTTATTGTAGGATTGGTGACTATGTAGTTTTAGGAGGACGTGTTGCTGTTCGAGACCATGTCTCAATTGTATCCAAGGTTAACACTTATAGTTTTCCCCTCAAGTTGAATAAACATGTCACGCTTCATCTCTATCTGATTTGGTTTCTGGTTAATAGGTTCGACTAGCTGCAAATAGTTGTGTCACCAAAAACATTACAGAACCAGGGGACTTTGGTGGCTTTCCTGCTGTAAGCATCTCTACCTCCTCCTCGTGTACCTCTAAAACAGAGCTGGACTCTGCTTTTGCTTCCAAAATACAATTGTTCTTCTTACATAACTGTTCTAATTACAGGTTCCAATTCATCAATGGAGAAGGCAGATTGTGGAAGCTAAGATATTGAGCAAGAGGAAACCATAACTTATTATATTTACCAAACTCGAGAAGATTTTAAACTATGAGGGTAATTTGTTGAAGAAATGTTAATTGTTATGAGTTTTATTTTGTACCAAACCTTTATCTTATGTTCTCTTTTATTACTTAACTCAAAAGAACATACATCTGATTAGAAAAACAAGCTCTCAAATCCAAATTAAAAACCAAAGAAATGTAAATTCAAAATCAATCAGAAGGAAAAGTAGAATACAAAAGATACAACAAATAATCAATCAAGTTTATGTGAAGTAGACAGGACAGCGTTTATGGTTAAACTTGGGCAAGATCAAACCGTCCGGTCCAACCACTATATTGCAATTAGCATGCATCCTATGGTGCCTACTAATCCACCTAGACAGTTTAAACCGAATAACTGAAACTATATCAAGCCTAAAAGCCACTGTCCCTTGAGCACGATCATTACTAAACTCAGTCCAACGGTTACTATTCACCGTCAAGGAAGCTCCTGTAAGTGTCCCTCTCACTATCGTTGTATTAGTCGGCTGCTGGAAAAACGGGCTCAACAATGGGCTTGACCCGACCCGTTGATCTTTGTAGTAGATGAAACCGTCCATGGAGTCAAAGAAGACACCCATGTGTTGGTTTGGGTTATATATGTCTACGTTGAAAGCAACTCTTGCGTTGTCGAATCCTGTAGGCTGGTCTAGACCCTGGACCACGAAGTCTTGGATGTGGAACCGAGGTCGGTGAGGGCGTAAGCTGAGCCAAAGGATGAAACCAATGATGCCTATAAAGAAAAGAACCAAGAGAAACATTGCGCATATGAATTTGGATATTCGAGTTGAGAGACTTTCTTTGACCCGGTGGGCAAAGTAGCTAGCTGAATGGTGACGCTTCATGGGTTGTGTTTGAGCCTGGGGAGTTTGAGCCCCCGGACTGGACCGGATCGGGACAGTTGTCCGGTCTGGTGTCATTTCCAGATATGAGTATACTAGGATGTTTTTTTTTGGTATAGGAGTTTTTGAGGATGAAAGTTTGGAGTGTGTGGTGGTTATGTATGAAGATAAAGAAAAGTAGAATAGTTCTTGAAGTGTATAGAGAAGAAAAGAATCAAGTTACGTAAAGTGAACACAATGCATGTACACTTTTTTTTGTTAGTTACTTAGTTTTTGCTTTTTATATAGTTTTTAAGAGAATAGTATAAAGCCTATGAAATACAACTTGCTATATCTTACTCATATACATATTAGTTCATGGTCCCATATGTTAATTTTTGGCTAAATTAAACACTGGAGAATCAAAATTAATGAACCAAATAAATTGTGTTGTACTAATAATTCAGAAAACACAAATAACAAAGAATTCAAAATGGGAGAATCTGTTGGGATTTATTGCTTGCTCTGTCTATTTCTATAAAGCTAAGAATCTTTTATATAGAAATAAAAAAGAATGAAGACCACCATCATTGCATTATGTTACAAATCATTTTTATAACCATAATGTTTGGCCGGGTGAGGCCCAACCGGTAAATCCTCTTATAGATGTTTATCGGTCTCAGACATATCTGATTGCTTGCAATTGGAAATAGATATTTATGTCGAATGACCACACAAACAGACATATATGAGATAGTAAGTTTCAAACCATGGTGCTTAGCACATTTCCAAGCTCGCCGTACCACTCAACTACTCTTGTGTGTGGTTATTATGTTACTTATCATAATGCTATGATTTTTTTCAGCAAAACCACAACAAACATAAAGAGGTGTAATTAGGGAGCTATTAATTTGTGTTGAATCAAAGTAAAAATGAATAAGAAACCATTATTACTCAAGATTTCATCCATCACATAATTAATTTGATATATTATTTTTGACCAAATTCAACAAGTAATAATATACTTCAAAATGAATTGGTGATTTTTTGTGTGAGTTAAATCCACCACAAGATCTTAAATAAATTTGGTACAAAATAATAAATTAATTGATATTTTTTTGAATTAAAAAAAATTCTATTTAAAACCCAAATAAAAAAATAATAGTTATATACTAGTTTTTACATTTAGATAAATTTTCTAGTTTTATTAGTTTTTAGTAAGTTAGAGCATTTCCATTCAGGAGTTCTAAACATTAAATTCTTAATACATGTATAAGCGTAAATATGTAAAAATAATAATAATTAGCTGTAATGATGAAAACTCCATGCTAAAATATCTCACATGAGATCCTCTTCAAAAATGTCAATTTTAGATGGTTTGATTTTTAGAAAGTATTTAAATTTAATCAAGTAATTCAATTTCATTAAAATAATTATATAAAATAAGTTAGAACTTCAGTTTGCGAACCTTACAAATAAAGTTCCTCTTATTTTAAACTTTCGTTTTTCATTCAAACAAACGTTTTTCTTTTAAATAACTTTATTCAAATTGTTGGAGCCAGGTAATCTCTTTTTTTTTTGACATATTGGAAGGTAATCTTATTAGGAATTTACATCATTCTATATGGAGAAAAAAATTCATGGTCTCATGCATATGTTTAAAAAGTAAAACCCTTTGTTGTATTTCTAAATAATACAGTTAAAGTTATTGACAAATCTATTCTATTAAAATAGAAGTCGTCACTTTTTTTAATTTGGACCATCATTAGAAAAATTTGATAAAATATATTTCATTAAAACTAATAATAAAATATTTGTAACTACTTTAAACATAATATCTTTTGATATCCTTTTATTTTAAATATAAATATATATTAAAAATTATAACAAATCTTTTGAAAAAGATTTTAGCAAGATCTCAATATTCAAAATTATGTAACTATTTAATTAATTTCGAATTATATAAAATATAATTATAGATTAATATACATTCAATTATATTTTATAAAATGAAAAAATTAAAAATCATGTAATTTATAAAATGAAAAGAAATTCCATACATATATATATATACAATAATATATCATCTAAATAAACATAAAATTTGCTAAACGGTAATCTAACTTTGAAATCCGGATCAAAATTTAGTAGATATTAAATATAAAATAATTTTAAAATATAATTTTACATATATATTTTAATTTTTTTAGTAATTAAATTCAAATCGTATAAGATAAAATATAAAATGTAAACTATTAAAATATTGTGTTTGTAATAGTTATATAAACATTTTAATATATGACTAACGTTATAGTTATACTACAAAGTTATGGTTTATATAATAATGTCTATCAACAACTTATTATATTTTGTTGTTATATATTATCTAATTTTATAATAATTTTTGAATTTATTATAATATTATTGGTCATGCAGGTTTTCTTTTTATACTCAAGTTATAGTTTATATAATAAAATTATCAACAACTTAATATAATTTTGTGTTACATATTATCTAATGTTTATGTGGCTTATACTATTATTACTATAATTTTTTATAAAGTTGTATTTTTGTAGCAAAATTTATTTTAAAAATTATAATATAACAATACTATTTTACATAAATTTTTGTTATATAAAAATTTAAATATATGACTAATGTAATAGTTATATAAACATTTAAATATATGACTAATGTTACTAATAATGCAAAACAAAGATTTATGTATATAAAAATGAAAACAAAACTCGCGCGGTTGCGCGGGTCAAATTCTAGTGATGAATTATTATTCTAGTAGAATCAAATCTTTTTAATAAAAAATATATTCTAGTAATATTGTTGTCATGAAAAAAAAAGAAGTAAAAGAAGGATAATAGCATTTTCGAAGAAAGAAAAAAGAAAAAAAAAGCGAAAATAACAAAAAAAAATCAAGAATCCATGAAGATAGGTAAGTTGTTAACACATAATGAGGAAATTATCGTTACAAAATAGTCCGAAGTTGACGTTACTTTCAGTCTCCATCGATCATGAAACACCATTGAGATCACAATATGGATGTGTTCTTCGAGACACAAAGAGGCACAACGTTCTGCATTGAACTAGGTTACTGGGACACAGTGTTAGAGATCAAACAAAAGATCGAAAAGTATCAACGTATCCCTGTCTCCAAACAAACCCTTTTCTTCCAAGGCAAGGCTCTTCAAGACGATCACGACATTGAACAATGCGCCATCCTTAACAACTCTCACCTTCAGATTATCAGCTCTTCTCCAGGCAACGACCAACACCGCAACAATCAAGTGCTGAAAACCGAGCAATCTCCACCGTCAAACTCTACAGAACAGATCATTAACGGTCAAGATTTGCCTGTGATGATGCCTAGGACCAACAACAACAATAACAACAACAACAACCCTAAGAAGCTGAGAGTTATGGTTCTGCCCAAAAGCGGGACAATGAAGATACCAGTGGAGGTTAACGCGAGTGATAACGTGGGAGAGCTGAGGAAGGAGCTGGTTAAGATTCAACAGAGGTTTCAGTTAAGTCTGCCTCAAGAAGGTTATTTCTTTATATATAAACAGAATGTTATGGAGGATGACCGGTCATTCAGGTGGCACCGTGTTGATCATGGTGATACTATTGAGATTTTCAACGGAAGTGTTTCCGGTGGCTCTTAACTTTAGCCTATTTTCTTCAAGTTAATTTCTTGTTATCATCTTCCATAATTGTCATTTACCAATAAGACAAACATTTGATCTGATGAAGAGGAACTTGTTGTTATCGACTTACTTCTTGTCTAAAGAGGCAACCACGCTTCAGTTTGAGCTCTTTTATAGTCTTCAAAAATACTTTTAAATCTGATTTATCCAAAAAAAAGTTGTTAATAATCTTGCATAAGTATAATTAAGAGGTAGAATCTGTCTCTTAAATGGCGATCGCCTTTTGCGCCAAAGCGCAAGGTGCAATGTGGTCCTCTAAAACGAGCCTAGTTCTTCAAGGTGCTTGTCATGGTGCGCCTTGGCTTGAATATAAGCGCCTTATAAGAGCTTCAAAGGCGCGCCTTGTAGTTTATGGTTAAAACACTACTTTGACAAAACCCTTAAACATCATAGAACTCTATTACTACTGTAGATCCTTAAACATGACATTTAGATCCTTAGAGTTTTAGGTTTTGCTGGATTTGGACAATTGAATTTAGTTTTTTAGTTTCAAGTTCTTTGTTTGGTGTTTTGGATTTATCAGTGTGTATATATTAGTGTGCATGACTAACTAGTAGCTAACTATACTAGTGTTGTATACGAGTCTACTATATAACTATCTTCTGTACGTAACCATAGAAATATATTTATACGTCTGTAGCTAAGGCATACACATACTTCTAACCTAGAAACATATATCAATGCATATCTAAGTTCCTCTATAGTTGAATGCTAGGTTAAGATTTGTGCTTTGCGCAGAGTGAATGACTTTTTAATGATAACAACATTATATATTAGTAAATAGGTTTCAAAATATACAATTATAAGCATATAGTAAATAACGTGAATATAAAGAGATGACCTGCATAATTTTTTCGTCGCAAAATGCTCTTTACTTTGGAATTTCAATTACCAAATACGATGGACTAAAAAAATATGGTATGTTAATGCCAAAGATTATAATATTAATATATAGATATCAACAATTCTGAATACTTACATAATTAAATTAAGGAATTAATTTAGTCAAATTCTCACAAATAATAAATTTGAGACTTTCAAATATTTGTAAGATAAATGAAAAATTTGTATGATTTATGACAGAAATTTTACCGTGCACACCAATAAATATTCTTTTAATATATTACCATATTTGATCTTTAAATATTTCAAAAATAATAACACCTTTAACATATATCAGAAATATCCATACATACACAATTTCATTTTTTCGTAACATTTAGTTCATTTTTCAAAAAAAAAACATTTAGTATCATTTAAACCTATATTCACCTGATTATTACAAAAAAAATTGTATATACAACTATACATTGGATCCAACTTCTTGCATATAATGCCTTCTGTTCTCTTATTGCACCAGGTGAAGGTAGGCCCTTGCTGTCCAATATCTACAAATGAATAGTATCCAACAATGCTTTGGAAGTCTTGCATTCCCACCGATATTGCTGGCTGTTCAAGTAGTTTGAGTGCTCTTCACATTTAAGTGTCTCATTAAAGTCAACGCAGACCATCCATGGTTTATTATTAAAGAGTGGAGAGTCCTGGTGATTCCTCAAATCATCCCATAAGTCTCTTCTCTCTTCCACTGAATTTGAAACATAGATAAAGCTACAAAAGAATTCCTCTTTTTTTCCTTCCAATAATATTGAAAATGTAACCAACTGATTACTTTTGTATATGTGTGTAACCTGAACTCCCTCTTTCCAGGCCACCCATACTCTTTCCAAAACACAATGCTCAAAATTTGTTAAGCTGACCAATTCCCAATAAACTTCAAATAAATTTCTTGGTGCCTTATTCTCTTTAACTCGTGTCTCCAATATTTGCATAGAACCAGCATGTAACCAGTCATGGATTTTGGAATTTTTTGATTTTTTGTTTAAGTCCCTGACATTTCAAAAAATCTTGATCCGTCCAAATGTTCAAAAAAAAACATTTCATCCATATATTATAAGGACCATCCAAACAATTACAATATATACTCTCAGTAAAGTAAAATTATCTCAAAATATAAAATGACGTAATATTAAAAAAATGATTTGTTTTTTTGATTTCATATATTATGTTTGTATTTTTGTTTTATAAGTTTACAATGGTATTTTGTTTTTGTATAAATTTTGTTGGCAGTATATAAATTATTAAATAATTTTCTATACTTCAATTACAAACCTAAGTTCTTTATATGCACTATATAAAGGTATAAAAGAAATTACAGTTAATAATAGTACATTTATATTACCTTCCAATAATTTTATAAATATGTTATATACAATATTTGCTACATACTATGGTTTTCACATATAAGTAAATATTATGAAAATCAATTACAAAATAAATTTGTTTTATCTTATTGATATTTAATTGTGTAATTTTTTATTTATTTTTCGTCAGAATTTAATTGTGTATTTAAGATACCATAACTCAAAAATTCATTAAATATTCAAATAACACATTGGGCTTTATCTTGATTTTATAATAATGATGCCAATGGAAATATACCTAAGTTCACTAAGTAATTGTTTAGTCCGGGAAAAAAAATTGTATAAGTTAGTTGGTGAAACTTTACATTAACTTTTCTCTTCTTTGACATTCAGACGACTAAAATCACAGAGAGATCAAAGAATCCAGTCACTATAAACAAAAGCTCCTCTATTCTTTGATTTTTTTTTGGACGAAATAGGCATTTACAAAGGAGGATTATTTTAAAATCTGTTTTAGCTTGTTTGATCTCTAATTTTCTCTTTATGTCAACTCTTGGTGTAGATCGGCCGACTATTTCAAAGCCCGAAACATGAAAATCTAAAAGGAGGATTATTGAGTTTTAAATATGCAAGATATCTTTGATGGCAAGAGGAATAGTTTATGTTTGAATGATCAAGACTGATCTAAAGGTCTTATATATATATATATATATATATATATATATATATATATATATATATATATATATATATATATATGTGAAAAATTATTAAGAATATTATAAGTTAAATATCATTTTTTAAAAATAATTTCAATCAAAAATATATTAACATTTGAGTTTACAAACCTCGTGAGTAAACGAAAGAGCTAGTTGGATTCACACCAGAACAAAGGTATAACACTACGGTTGGTTGAGGTCAGTGAGTGTAAGTGTAGCAGTCATAGACTTATGTTCTTGAAGGATAAAGTTATTTGTTGATGGCTATAAGTAGATAAATGGATGCTAACCAAATTAACTATAGTTCAAAGAAGTCTTGACACAAAAAAGATCAATCATCATTTTGTTACGAAAAGTGTATCATCATCCAACTTTCAGGTATAATTAGGGCAGTACTTTGGACTAAATTTTTTGATCTAAATTCACAACATATATATATAGATCAAGATATTAATTGAAGTGTTGCAAATAGAGCAATTAATATTAGGTTATGGTTTAGAAATGTGTTCGTGAAAGATGGAATTATTTGATTATGGTTTAGAATTGTGTTTGTGGAGGATGAAGGTATTAGTTGGATTTTTGCATGTAGACCAATGGAAATTAAATTATGCCAGGAAATTATGTTCATATAGTATATCAATAGATTTTTTGTAAAGGATAAAAAATGGTTAGTATATATCACTATCGGATAATATGTGACTATCTATAATATTAATGAAAAAATGTATATCACATATGAGGTTCAAATAAGACTTTAATTTAGTAAACAAAGTTTGATTTAAATTAATCATACATTATTATGCGACACAGTCGTATTATATCAAAAAAATTAAAACTACATAAATTATGAATTATTTTATTTAAGATTATTTATGTATATTTTTAAGGAACTCTTTTTTAGGCGTGGCAATTATCATGACTCGAGAACCGAACCAAACCAAAATTAACCTAAATATACATGTTTATTACTGATCCGAATCTAGAGCAAAGTACTTATTCAATATTTTTTTGACCTATGGGTTTTGGTTCAAATTTGGGTCGTACCCGAGTTTAGGTACTTTAGGCACCCGATCAGGTTTGAGGTAGGACCCAAACTCGAACTGAGAACCGATTGAATACCTAAAATGTTTTGTGTATATTAGGTAACAAATTAATTTAACAAAGTATACATAATAGATTTTTAGAATGATTTCTTTTTAATAGTACAAACTATGATAAATATTTTTTTTTCATAAATTTGTGGTTTGCTTGTTAATTATTTACTATAATATGGAATAGTGTTATTTCAATGTAATTTTGGAAGTATTAGTTGAGTTTTTCTCCTGCTTAATAGGATCAGAATCGATACTACCTATCAATTGTTTTGAGTATGTCATATTTTGTGTGAAATTTAGCAAATATTAATGAATAAATAAATGTTGTTGAATTATATTAAAAATTATTTAAAAAGGTTAAATCGTTATATAAATCATTTTGGATGGTTATAATGGTTAATTTGGTACAAACTTAGAATTGGTATACTTTGTACTTGTGATAGTTTTTGTAGTTGGTTACATTATGATGTGCATATTGTGTGTGAGAGATTTCAAATAAGAAAACATATGTAATTAGTATTGTGTAATTTGGTTTTGATGCCTAGCGTCGGCGTGGTTGAAATTTAGTTTGATAATCTTTGCAACGTGTAGATTAATAGATGTGTCAATGGTGCATATAGTTACCACTTATAATTTGAACAGACCCACTTATGAATTGACAACGATGGGCATGTGAGATGGCGTGGAAATTCATAAAATGATGTTGATGATTAATTAAATAACAGAGATAAAATTATAACTGATTCGATTGATAGTTTTTCAAATAGTTTTTTTTTTAAATTTTGTCACAAAATATATTTTTTTTAAAAAGGATCGAAACAGATTTTTTTTATTTTAAAATTTTTAATATTTTTAAATTTAAAATTTATTCCAAAATTTCATCTCATAATTATAAACTTTAATTCTAAATTAGTTAAGATATATATATATATATATATATATATTAATAAATTTATTTTAATCATTTTTTTTACTGAATACTATTTTAGTGGTAATTTTTTTTTAAATCTATCTAGTATTTCTCTTAGAAATATAGAAATATTGTAAGAATAAATATTAGAAAATAACATATTTTAAGAATATTGATATCTTTTTGACTGATTAAGGTAAATATCAAATTTTAAGGTTCTAATGAATAAATTCAACAATTTTTTATAATAAATTATATTAGAATAATTTTCTTTTAATAGTATAGATTCAACAAAAACAAATTAGTTCAAAACCATGCAAAATTATTCAGAATAATCATAGAATAATATGAAAAATGTATTAGACACAGTCCGCGCATATCGCAAATAAAAAACTGTAGTTAACTAATAATATATCTCATCCATTGCCTTTACACGCGTTTGCCAAGTTGATATCACAATCATGCAAATATTCAAAACCACTGAAAATCAAAATTAAAACCCCACTTGATTGAGCGGTACCCACGGTCCAATCATTGGCATTTTAGTTCAACCAGACCGTTGAATAAAAGAAAAAAAATTAATAATAGAGATTTTTTTTAGGATAAATATTTTGTAATTATTTTTAGAAGAATATCTTCAAATAGATTTTAAAAAAAAATTGACAGGAAAATAAATTTAAAAAAATAACAGAAAAAAAAATATTTTTTATTAAAAAATATAACCATACGTTTATATCCATAGATTAACTAATTAGATTTAATGCTTATAGTTATTATATAGAGTTTTGGAGCTGAAATTTAAATTAAAAAAATATAATAAAATTATCAAAATAAAAAATATACTTTAATCATTTTTAGGTCTATTTTTGTGGAACAAAACTTTGAAAATGTCAACTTGAGATATTTACCTTATTTTATCAAAATAACTATTAAAGAAAAAATAGCATTCCACTTCTTGTTTTATAGATATATAAATTTAAAATAATAATAATAATAATAAAAATAAAATCAAAATCAAAATTTAAAAATTTAATTTTAATAGTTTTCCAATTACATGTTTTCAATTTTTTTTTTGTAATTTTTAGAATCTTTTCTCAATTTCTTAAAATTTCTTTTGAAATCTAAAAATACTTTTTGAATCATTGGTATTTTAGCTTTATTGTATCGTTGAATAATAAAAAAAAAGATCATAATAGAAAAATTATCTAGGATAAAACTTTTACAATTATTTTCATTAAAATAGTGGCTAAAAAAATGACTATTCTACTCCTTATTTTATAAATATGTAAATGAAAATAAATAATAAAAATATTTAATAATTCAAAAATATGTTTTATAGCTTTCAGTTATATCTTTTCAAATACAATTTTTTTTTTAATTTTTCAAATTTATTTTAATATTTAGTTTTTTTTTTGAATTTTAGCTCTACTATATTGTTGAATAAAAATAATAGAGAATTTTCTAGGACAAATATTTTACAATTATTTTCATCAAAATATCTCTAAATAATAAAATGACCATTTTACTCTTTGTTTTCTAGATATATAAATGTAAATAAATAATAAAGAATAAAAATAAAATTTTCAAAATTCAAATTATTTTTTATATATTTTACAATTTTATGTTTTCAAATTTATTTTTATAATGCTTAGAATCTTTTTTCTTTTTTTTTGAAATTTTCTTTTGAAATTCGATAATGTTTTTTGAAAATATGTTTAAAATTTTTATTTTAAATTTTTAAAAATTTTAAACTCCACTTACAAAACTTCACCCTTTAACTCTAAATCATAAGTTTAATTTAGTTAAACTTAGTGGTATGAATTTATATTTAATTTTTAATAAGATTTTTTTTGGTTGTTTTCTTATACTCTTTAGATAAAAAGAAACTGAAATCCAAACTTTCTCCAAGTTTATTTGAATTATTGTAAAATCCAAAACATAAAAATTCAACAAATGCATTAAAATACTTTGAAAGTACTTTTAGAATACTTTCAAATCCTTTAAAATACTTTGAAAGTTACTGCTTGTGTTTTTATTTGAATTATTCTAGAAACAATTAAATTCTTAGATCAAAGACCACCTCCTAAATACCTAATTAATTACTTGCATATCTTTTTGGCATAATCGATGTTTGAAACTGCGTTAGGCATCATACATGCAGTCATATAAAACCTAGCGCTAAATTAGTCAGAAATTATTTGTGGATAAAAAATTGTAGAATAATAAACATCCTCTGAAAGTTGATGAAATTCCCTTGAGGGATACGTTCTCATTTACAGACTTTTATAGTCAATTGTGTTACAGAATAATAGGAGAATATACTTTGACAAAATCTAATCTAAACAGATTTGTTAGTAACAGAATATTGACTTCTATCACCCTCCCTCAGTCACATTGTCGGAGTTGAAGACATTGAGACTGTGTCGGAATTCATTGAAAAGAGAAGTGGGCAAGCCTTTTGTGAAAATATCCGCATACTGATGTGATGAGGGGACATGAAGAACGCGAACTTGACCCATGCGAACCTTCTCCCGAACAAAGTGGATATCAATCTCTATGTGTTTCGTTCGTTGATGTTTAACTGGATTGTGAGAGAGATATACTGAGCTGATGTTATCACAGTACACAAGTGCTGCTTTGGTGATAGGGCAGCCGAGATCGAGCATCAGATTGCGTAGCCAGCAGAGTTCAGCGACCGCATTCGCCACGCCTTTGTATTCAGCTTCAGCACTGGATCGGGACACCGTTTGTTGTCGCTTAGCTGACCAGGAAACAAGATTTGAGCCTAGGAAACACAGTACCCAGACGTGGAGCGCCTTGTGTCGGGACAACCAGCCCAGTCCGCGTCCGAGTAAGCAACTAGTTCGTCTATGTTGCCTTTGTGGAGGTGAATGCCGTGTGACTTTGTGCCTTGGAGATAACGTATGATACGCTTTAGTGCAGTGAGATGAGGAGCCCGAGGGGTGTGCATGTATAAGCAGATTTGATGAACTGCATAAGAGATATCCGGACGCGTGAACGTAAGATACTGCAACGCACCCGCGAGACGACGATATTGAGTCGCATCAGAGATAAGATCGCCTTGATCAATAGAGAGTTTCGCTTGAAGATCCACTGGTGTCGAACATGGCTTGCAATCAACCATTCCCGAGCGTTGAATGATGTCTTCTGTGTATGCCTTTTGACTGAGGAAAATGCCGCCGTTTTTGAATTCAGCCTTGACGCCCAAGAAGTAATGAAGTTTTCCTGAGTCTGACATGGGAAACTCGGTTTGAAGTGTTTTGATGATGGACTGGAGAAGCGAGTTGTCTGAAGCCGTTAAAATGATATCGTCAACATATAGTAGAAGATAAGCTTTTCGGGTTCCTTGATTGAAGACAAACAGCGAGGTATCAGTGTTGCTGCATCTGAAACCAAGAGATTTGACAAAGTTAGCAAAGCGAGAATTCCAAGCGCGTGGAGCTTGTTTCAAACCATAAATTGCTTTGCGTAGTTTGCAGACGTGATTGGGATGATCCTTGTTGACAAAGCCAGGTGGTTGATGCATGTAAATTGTTTCTTCCAGCTCACCATGTAGAAACGCATTTTTGACATCTAGCTGGTGTATTGGCCATTCTTTCGCGAGACTGATTTCAAGAACTGCACGGATAGTTGCAGGTTTGACCACCGGTGCGAAGGTGTCATTGTAATCAATACCTGCCTCCTGTGACTTGCCATTTGCAACCAATCGAGCTTTGTGCCGTTGAGGTGTCCCATCTGCATCAAGCTTATGCTTGTAAAGCCACATACATCGAACAACATTAGCGTTAGTAGGCCGAGGAACAAGATCCCAAGTTCCAGCCTTAACAAAAGCATCCATCTCTACAGTCATTGCAGGTGTCCAGTTAGGATCATTTAAAGCTTTTAGATGACTGGATGGCAAGGGTGAAACAGAGGAAAGAAGAGAAAACTGTTTCTTTGTTTGTCTGACCCCCGTTTTGCTCCGCGTCTGCATAGTATGACGATTCGGTTGTTGAGACCGAGTAACTGGAGCAACAACTTGGGTCGACACAGAGGAGGCTGAAGATGAAGTGGAGGGAATGTTTTGTGATGACGGTGGGATGGGATCATGTAATGGATAACCCTGCAAAATATTTTGAAAAAGTTGCGAGGGTTGATGAGAGTCCTGCAGAAAATGATAAGCAACAGGAGCACCTTGAGTAGTAGCTGCTGGAAAAACAGATTCGTCAAAATGTACATGACGAGAAATGATAATTTTATTTGTTTTGAGATCCATGCACCTGTATCCCTTGTGATTCGAAGGATAGCCAAGAAAGAGACAAGGGGTGGACCTTGGCGCGAGTTTATGAAGATTGGAATGATTGAGATTAGGAAAACAAAGACAACCAAATACCTTAAGATGATCATAAGTTGGTGGTTTGTTGAATAAAAGAGTGTAAGGTATTTGACTTTGAATGGCAACAGACGGAAGAATGTTCAGGATGTGCACTGCGACATGTAAGGCCTCCACCCAATAACTTGGCGCCAACTGAGCTTGAAAAAGTAGTGATCGGATGGCATTGTTGATAGTTCGGATCATCCTTTCCGACTTTCCATTTTGTTGCGAGGTGTGGGGGCAGGAGAAACGCATTATGATGCCTTTGGCGTCGCAGAAGTTGTGAAAATCATGATTATCGTATTCGCCTCCATTATCACATTGCACATCCTGAATGAGACCCTGAAAGTGGGTTTCTACATAGTTAGAAAAATGTTTGAACTTTGAGAAAACCTCACTTTTTCGTCTGATAGGATATACCCACAAGAAATGAGTATGATCATCAAGAAACAGCACATAATATCGGATGTTACTGTGAGAAGAAATAGGTGAAGTCCAGACATCCGAATGAATCAATTGAAAAGGTTTTAAAGCATAAGAACTAGAATCCCTGAAAGGCAATTTAGTTTGTTTTCCAAGCTGACAAGCCTTGCAAGAAGAAGAGAAGCTGTCTTTATTACAATCAATGGATTTAGAAGAAACTAAAGAATGCAGAGAACTCTTATTGATGTGCGCAAGTCTTTTGTGCCACAGGTCCGGTGAATAAGACAACAACGCAGAAGAAGATGGTGATGGTGTTGAATGTGATGATGGAATGGAGTAGAGATCACCGGAGCTGTTGCTGCGCATTAGAGTCTCCCGAGTGTGAAGATCCTTCACAGAAAAGCCAAAAGGATCAAATTCGACTGAACAAAAATTATCCTTTGTGAACTTCCTAACCGAAATCAGGTTTTTAACAATGGCAGGAGCAATAAGAATTTTGTTCAACATCAAAGGACGAGAAGGAGTATGAAGAGTAGCGTTACCAGAAGCAAGAACTGGAATTTGAGAACCGTTACCTACAATGACCGAGTGACTGATATTTTTGTTAAGACACGACTTGAGAATACCTGTATCGGCTGCAAGATGACTGGTAGCACCGGAATCCATATACCACTCTCCTGTAGACGGATCAGTGAGGGCCATCGTATTGAAGGCGTGAGCAAGGTCAGTGGTCGGTTGAAGTTGTTCTACCGCAACATTTGTTTGATGCGGTGGACGAGGAACCTGAGGAGTGGGCATCTGTTGTTGCGGGTAGGGTCCCCAGTGAGGATAAGGAACTTGCCACTGAGGAAATGAAGAGTGCCAGTACTGTGCCGGAGGCCAATTTTTATAGTACTGACGATTGTTGTTTTGTCGACCTCGTCCTCTGTTTCCATTGCGACGTCCTCCACGATTGTTGTAGTTGCTGTTCGGTCGTGGTTGTTGCGATCGTTGTCGTGGAGCTTGTTGATCCGTAATGGTAAGAACAGTAGGGGAGGAGGAGTTGTCTTTATGAGTTGCAGATGGTTTATTGAATTTGAGAAGACGTTTCTCTTCCATCTCCAACATAGACTGAGCAGATTCGAAAGTGGGAAATGGATCTCGATGCTTAATGACATTTAGAATGTTGTCAAAGCGATCGTTTAATCCATTTAGCATGTACATGACCAATGTACGATCAGCAACTGGAGCATCAAGATTGGCAAGGAGGTCCGAGAATGACTTGAGTTTTTGACAATAGGCTTGAATTGTCATGTCTCCAATCTCCAGCGTGCGTAAGTCATTGTCGATCTGAATAGCTCGTGCTTCCTTGTTATTTCGAAATTGATTTTCAATACGTAACCAGACGTCGCGTGATGTGCCTCCTGGTTTGAAAGAACTCCGAAAAAGTTTGTCGGCCAGAGTTCCGTATAACCAGAGCTTAACGAGACTATCCTTCTTGTGCCATGCTGCATCGTCGGCGTTTTGCGGTGTAGACGAGCCGTCGATATGGCCAAGAACGTCAAAAGCAAGACAATGAGTCTGAAATAATTCACGCCACGCATCATAGTTGTGGTCCTCTAGATCGAGGATGATAGGGATGTGGGATTTGATATTGGTAACACCAAATGCCCTTTCAACGTGTGCAGGATTCGCTGCCATTGAATAGAGACGAAAAGAGACGAGGAAAAGAAGAAGATTTAGAACGAGAAAGAAGAGAACTGGTTCAGGAGCGTGTAGGCTCTGATACCATGAAAGTTGATGAAATTCCCTTGAGGGATACGTTCTCATTTACAGACTTTTATAGTCAATTGTGTTACAGAATAATAGGAGAATATACTTTGACAAAATCTAATCTAAACAGATTTGTTAGTAACAGAATATTGACTTCTATCACCCTCAGTTTCACTAGATATGCGATTTTTTTGTCATAAAAATGTCTCTAAAAAAATTAACCAAAAAATATCTTATTAAAAATGTAAATATATTTTATACCATAAGTTAACGAACGTAAATTTAAGGTTTAGAGTTATGGGTTGAGTCTGAGATGTTAAAATTTAAAAAAATAAAAAAATTTAAACAAATTTTAATATTAAAAATTTTAAAGTTTAATATTAAAAATAAATAATTATTTTTGTTATTTTTTTGAAAAATATTTTGGTGACAAAAACTTAAAAATAATTATTTAAGAAAATTATTCAAAAAATAAATAAAAATCCATTTGCATGAAAGGGAAAAAAAGGAAAAAAAAGAAGGAGATAATAATAGCATCGATGTTAACGATCCGTTAAATAAAAAAGGTCGGCTTCTGTTACGGCTGTTTGAAATTGTGGTTGTCAAAACGAGTCAGAAAGAAACGGCGTTAAAATAGAATACAGCCAACACACGAGCCGTGGGTTATCAACTCTAACAAATATACTTTTCCTTTTACCTAAAAACCAAGGCAAAAGAAAAAGATTATCTTCCATTAAAAGGTTGCGTGTAAACAACGCTCAACACAAGTTGTCATTCATACGTGTCGAACTCTTATTCGCTGTTGCTTCACCGCCATAGCTTTCTCGTGACCGAGTCTTCCTCATCCTCTTCTATAAATTAAACTCTAAAGCACCTCTTCTCCTTCACATATCCAAAACCAATCTTCTCTCTCAATCTTTCTCTCTCTAGCGAATTACGATCAAGGTTTGATTCTTGTTTCTTCTTCTCCTTCGATTAGCTTCTTTTGATTCTTGATTCTCGTCGTCTTGTTCAATTATTACGATCGTTATTGATCATCTTCACCTTTTTCGATTAGGTCTCGTCGTGATTTTGATTATTAGGGTTCGATTTATCCAGATCTGTGATTGATTGTTGTTTTCGCAATTCTTCGATCAGTTGTTTCATTCCGATCGTAATTGATCCTCTGTTCTTAGATCGTAAAAGATTCGTCGTGTTTGTTTATTGTGAATCGATCTGAGTTTTGACGTTAGCTTTTGTGAAATTCAGATGCAGATCTTCGTTAAGACTCTCACCGGGAAGACGATCACCCTCGAGGTGGAAAGCTCCGACACCATCGACAACGTTAAGGCCAAGATCCAGGATAAGGAGGGGATCCCACCTGATCAGCAGAGGTTGATCTTCGCCGGTAAGCAGCTCGAGGACGGCAGGACTCTTGCTGACTACAACATCCAAAAGGAGTCGACTTTGCATCTTGTCCTCAGGCTTCGTGGTGGTATGCAAATCTTTGTCAAGACCCTGACGGGAAAGACTATTACTTTGGAGGTGGAGAGCTCTGATACTATTGATAACGTTAAGGCCAAGATCCAAGACAAGGAGGGTATTCCTCCGGACCAGCAGAGGTTGATCTTCGCTGGTAAGCAGCTTGAGGACGGAAGAACTCTCGCTGATTACAATATCCAGAAGGAGTCTACGCTTCACTTGGTCTTGCGTCTACGTGGAGGCATGCAGATTTTTGTCAAGACACTGACCGGGAAGACTATTACTCTAGAGGTGGAGAGTTCCGACACCATTGATAACGTGAAGGCCAAAATCCAGGACAAAGAAGGGATCCCTCCGGACCAGCAGCGATTGATCTTTGCCGGGAAGCAGCTCGAGGATGGTCGTACTTTGGCGGATTACAACATTCAGAAAGAGTCGACCCTTCACTTGGTGTTGCGTCTGCGTGGAGGCATGCAAATCTTCGTGAAGACCTTGACGGGTAAGACTATCACACTGGAGGTGGAGAGCTCGGACACTATTGATAACGTGAAGGCCAAGATCCAGGACAAGGAAGGGATCCCTCCGGACCAGCAGCGATTGATCTTTGCCGGGAAGCAGCTCGAGGATGGTCGTACCTTGGCTGATTACAACATTCAGAAGGAGTCGACCCTTCACTTGGTGTTGCGTCTTCGTGGTGGTATGCAGATATTTGTCAAGACTCTCACCGGAAAGACCATCACACTGGAGGTGGAGAGCTCGGACACTATTGATAACGTCAAGGCCAAGATCCAAGACAAGGAAGGGATCCCTCCGGACCAGCAACGTCTCATCTTCGCTGGAAAGCAGCTCGAGGATGGTCGTACCTTAGCCGACTACAACATCCAGAAAGAGTCCACCCTTCACTTGGTCCTCCGTCTCCGTGGTGGGTTTTAAAGTCTCTCGTCTTGTGTTTGATCAAAAGTCAACAATGTCTATGTTCGCTTGTTTCTCTTTCGTTTAAAAACTTCTCATGGTATGTGTGTCTGAGGCCTTATAAAGTGCCTTATTAATAATCGATAAACTCTGGTTTGGTTTCTTAAGTTTCTCTTGTCGTTCTAAGACTACTCGAATTCTCGTTACAAAAACATGTGAAATACATTGGATGGTTAGGAGACTACATGATGCCAAGTTGAACAATAAGGTCTCTTGGTTTACTGAGGGGACAATACGTTTTCTTCCACCTGTAAAGAATGTAGTAGCAACAGAAGCTGATGTTTTCTTTCTTTTATTTCCCATGAATCAAAACCATACTACCCATTTTGGTTAACAACAGCGACAAGATTGATCAAAACGAAAACTAAAATTGGTAAAGAACAGAGGTTGGGTCAAGCTTGCAGGTTAATGGGCCGGGTCATAGTTTTTAAACGGTTGTTTTATATTCCTGGATCATTTCAGTAAGAAAGTAACTATCAACGACTCAGTGAAGGTATCAACTGACTGAAGAGCGCAAAACCAACAAACTTAAACCATGGACCAGGCCCAAACAATGTGATTTAAATAAAGCTCAACTTTTATAAATTAATACAATATAGATTAATACATACAAATACAACAGAAAATCCACTTGTTTTAATATAAAACTGACAAAAGTTAATAAAATATTTTTATGTAAATATATAGTTCAAGTATAGTTCATCTAATACAATAAATAATAGTTAGATAAAGTTATATAACTAAGTTTATATAATTTAAAGCATTAATGATTATCTCAAACTATATTAAAATCAGATTTTAAGTTTTTGAATATGCAAATATCCAATACCACTAAAGATCTAACGTGAGGATTATTTGCCTTCCAAAAAAGAAAAAATGATTTTACTTCAGTTCTGTGTTTTTTTGCCTGTGGTTAAGCCTCAAGAAAATTATTTTAATAGTATGTTATTTTCACAAAATATGATTTTAAAAAGTTTTAAATTCATAAATTAAAAGAAAATTAAAAAGGAAACACAAGAGAAAACAGATGCTTTTGCCGAATTGCATTACAAAAATAATATGTAATAACAAAAAAGGAAATGAAAGCACGGACTTGTAGAAGAGACGAGAACTTTAACATTTTTCTCGTCTACTCGGACACGTGTCAAACATATACTCGTTATTCCTTCGCCGCCTTAGAGGATGGTCGTACCTTGGCCGATTGCAATATTCAGAAGGAGTCGACCCTTCACTTGGTGTTACGTATGCAGATTTTCGTTAAGACATTGACAGGAAAGACCATTACTTTGGAGGTGGAGAGTTCCGACACCAATGACAATGTCAAAGCCAAGATTCAAGACAAGGATTTTACAAGTCTTGCTGTTTCGTTTGGGTCCTTGTAATTAGGGGCAGGCATTTTTATTTTTATTTGATTCCTTATTCATTTCTATTTGATCCGTAAAATCAGGATATCCGTAAATCGTCGAATCAAAGAAAATAATAAAAGTTAATATCCGTTAAAAACAAATTAAACTACAAAAACTAAAATATTTCGAGCCGGATATCCGATCCGATCCAACATTATAAAAATAGATGTATATCTACAAATAAATATGAATTTTTATATGCATAATTTTATAAAATTATTATTTTAACATATTATTTTATTAATTTTATTTAAATTTTACTTATAATTTTTTTATAAAAACGATAATTTTCCAAAATTTGGTGTGTTCATAATTAATTTTTAAAATTTATAGAACATATAGTTTTATTAATTCTTATTTTTCATTTTATATTATGTAAAAATATTTTTTTTGAAAATAAATTTGTATATTTTTTCTAGATTTACTTGTATTAAACAACGTAGATGAGATATCTATAAATATCCGTAAATATTCGCAATTATCCAAAAAATGGATATCCGTATTTCTCCGAATCAAAGCAAATCGAAAAATCAAATATCCATAAAATACGAATCAAATCACAAAATCTGAAAATTATAGGGTTATTCAATCGATGCCCACCCCTACTTGTAATGTGTCCTTGATGAATACTATGTTTGCGTTCTGATCTCTCTTTTCGTTTTAAAGACAAATCAAACTTCTCGATTTGAATTTGTCTCTTTTATTCATATGATTGCTATAGTTACTGTTATCTATCTAGGTGATGATGGTTCGGTTTGATAATATACATGTTTTGTGTATACATTCATGGGTTTTCTTTGTCCGAAAAACTAATGGTACCATCTTAGTTTGAACTCTTGTTCCACGCTTGGCTCTAGAGGTTGGTATCAAAGTAGGATGTGTTGCAAAGAAGGTGAAGTCTTTATGACAAGTGATTGTTAGTACCAGATAGTTGGTAGCGTTGTGTTGCAAAACTCATG
Organism: Moricandia moricandioides; assembly: GCA_905132885.1. Taxonomy (NCBI): domain Eukaryota; kingdom Viridiplantae; phylum Streptophyta; class Magnoliopsida; order Brassicales; family Brassicaceae; genus Moricandia; species Moricandia moricandioides. The sequence goes on from CAJHQQ010001125.1 coordinate 47,067, forward strand.
TCTCAAGTGAATCAACAAGGGTTGCTCCATCAAAACAAGTGTAATACAAATATCACAAACAAAAACATTCCTGTGAAAGGATATCAGAAGAGATCCAAAAGTGTTCCAACAAAAGAACAAAGGAAAGGAATGTATGCAAAATGTGTAAGTTAATATATATAAGATGAGATCTAATGAGTTATTGTTATTATTATTATTGCTCAAGTGGGAGCCATTCCATTTCCAGCTCTAATTCTCCAGACTCTACATTCTGAAGCTTGATCTGAACCTCCTGCTTCACTTTCCCATCAACAATGTTAATGATGCTGTCATCTATTAGAGGATTATCATGTGACTTTAGCCATTTCCCTATCTGCATATCCCCAAACATCTCTGGATCTCCAAATGCCATTGCAGATGTTATCAGTGGCTGGATATCAAGTTCAGCTTCTCCCATTATGTCATCAGCAGAGAATGTATCATAATCATACACTTGCTGCAATCAAAAGAGTAAACCCTTTAAAGATACATAACAGATAGCTAAACATGAGGTGCTTAGGATAATAAGCTTTACCAGTTTCACTGGACCATAGCTCTCAGGAACAGACAGCATGAGTTCTTGATTCCATACCGGGTTCAAGTTACTATTCACAACTGTTGTTTGAAGTTTCTGAACAATCAACAAAACATGACAAAATCTTTTAAGATCCACAAGAGGCAGGTTAGTAAACAGTAAACAAAGAGATACACTTACTTGCTTCCCTAGGTTCAACACAACATAAGGATCACTTGACATCATGTCTCTGATTGCTAAGTTAGTACCTTTCTTAACAGTCACCTTCAACAATCCAATAAACTCTACCATTCCTTCCTCAAACTGTCAAATGTTTTATCTCATCAATAAGATTATTATACCAACAAAGAAACTGTTTTATAAAGATGAGAAGGTTTACTATCTTCTTTGAAGATGAATTTGTGCGAAAACTATCCATGAATTTTGTAGAAAGATTTGATTTAAGAAAAGATGGCTTCTTTGTAGAACAAGCTTTCCCTGATGTTATCCTCAAGCTTGGTTTCAGAAACTCTTGGAGTTCATACTTTGACCTAAACAAAAAAAAAAAGATTCAACATCTTTGAGTAGTAACTCATCAAGAAACAAACATAAGACTTTTGTCTTTTTGAGTTTGCTTGCTACCTGATGAATCTCATACGCTGGTCATGACTAACATCAGGACCAGGCTTAGAGCTTCCTTCAGGTACAAAGGCTTCATAGATTGAATTAGCAGAAGCGTTTCCTCCAATCTCAATCATGGAGTCCACTTCCTCATCAGACCATTCATCTAGTGTTACAGACAAGACCTGTATAAAACCAAAAAACTATATACATGAGTACACAACAAAGAAGAGAGATCATATATATATTGTCTGAAAAAGCTATTTATATAACCTTTGAGATATGAGTGCCAAGGCTTCTGTGCACACCGCAACATTTTAAGCATATGAACACTCCAATATTTGCTGATCTGAGAAAGAAACCAACACAAAGACACAAGCACATGAGGATGGAGCTCCAATCACATAATATTGTTGGTTGTATCAACTAAACGAACAAAGAACATACAAAGCCAAACACAAAGATGCATAACTAAAGACACAGACACATGCGGATGTAGCTTCAATCACATAACATGTCTTTGTAAGAAAAATATTATACATGTTGAGATCACAAAACAACTTACGCCCATTTAGGATCAGGAGCGCCACAATCAGCACAGACTCGGTTATCAGGTTGGTTCAAAAGATCTCTTATTCTCCTCTTACCTGTTAAACACGCAACCATTATCATCAAACCCTAAAGATCCATGGCCCTGCCTAGAGAACATGTGAATCAAGAAACCAATATAGTCATTACCTGAGCCAGGCTTACCGAGTCCGGCTGAATAATTGCTCATTGCTCTTCTAAGAAACAACAACCATCAACACAAAGATCCCTAAAATAAACCCAAACACAAAATAACTCTTATCATGTTGAAATGAACCATAAAGTTTCAATCTTTCTTAAGGGTAATCAAATTTATTTACGGTTAAACACATAATAAAAAGTCAATGCAGATCATCATCTTTATTATGTATTTTCAATTCAACACAAATGTGAAAAGAAAAAAAAAACAATCTTTTAACATTCCTAAAGAACATTTCAATGCAAGAAAACTCTGAACAGGACAACGTACAGAGAGTGGATTAAGGATTTGAATGATCCTAAACATGAAACAAAAACACATATACAATATTGAGAGATAGAGAGAGATTTTTTTGGTGTTCTTACAATCTTTGGGAAAGAGAGGGTAGATTAGATAAAAAAAAAAAAAGGAAATGGTGACTATATGCAGATGACGAATACGTGCTGACTTTTATTTTTTATTTTTAAAGAGTTTCCCTTTTTTCTTAATCAATAAATTAGAACAAATTGATTTTTTTTTGGTCAAAAGAACAAATTGTTAATTTAAGAAAAAGCAGAAAAAAAAAAGAACTCTTTCCAATTCGTTTCTGGTTCAAAGGTTTTGTTCCCCGTTTTTATTTATTTTTATAAAATGTGGAAATCAAAGAGAAAAACAGCAGTTGATGAGGACCACATTGTTACCAAAAAATAATAACAAATCACTCTCATTTGGTAGTCAATTTTTCTCCAAAGTAGTGTTGCTGACAGGCCTGCGACTTTTGCTTAACAAACCGAGAGACTTTTTTGGTTGACCAAAGTTTTCTAGAGGATTAACAAACTTAACAAAATGAAACTTTGTTTGTTTTGGATTACCTTTGGTTTCTAGAGGATTAAAAAAATTAACCAAACCAAACCGATCCAAAATATAGTTCCAAACCAAACCAAATTCAGCATAATTATCCAAATTGTCTTGTTTACGGTATTTCGGGTTTTAGATTTTATTCGGATCCAAATCCGACAGGTATTTGAAAATCCAAAACATTCAAATATTCAAAAATATACCAAACTTAAACTCAATTATAAATAAGTATTCAAAATACTCAAAAATCTCAATTAATACTTAAAATAAGTATTTATTCTATGGATAATTATCTTAAATAGTCGGTGTTATTTATTTTGAAGTTTAAACACTGTTACTTTATTTTACATTTGAAATAAAAAATTTCTTTATTAATTATTAATTTTAACTTGTTTATATTTCATTATTTTAATAACTATTTTTGAATCATGTAATCAAGCAATTGTTAGTGTAAACTGTTTAAATTTGTCAAATATGTATACTAATACGTGTATTTCAATACAAGATTGGATAAACACAAATATATTAGAATTAAATATAAATTTAAAATAGGTTTAACCGATCCAAACCAAATTCGAACTAAACTTTAAAAATATCCGAATTAGAAAAGTTTCATTTTGCGAAGCACCGAACTTTGATTGAACACCCAAACAACCAATGCTTAATCGAAAAATATATTTTTTTCTCAAAAACTGGTTTAAATTGATTAAATTTAGGTTTATTTGTTAAATTTAGATATTGATTAAAATAGCTTAATTTTGATATAAACAAAACAGTTCTTTTTGGTATAACTCAGTGTAGTAATAACTAAAAATAAAGTTAATTGATTGGTCCGTCCAACTGAATTTAACCTGAATTAGTTTTCACGTATTGCTGATCAGTTTAACTTAGATAACCAAAGTATAACTGAAAACCAAAAATCTTAGTTCGGTTAGCTCGATTCGGTTTAAATCCCCAGGCCTGTATAACTGATATTGCAAACTGTCACAACAACAGCATTTAACAATGTGGTTACATAATTAACATGAACATGTCTCTCTCAATATCAAATTCCATAAGAGGAAAGCACTGTAATTAGAAACTAGAAAACTTGCTCACCAATTTTTCTTTATCTCTTTAAAACACTCACAACATCACTTGCTTAATCATCACATCATCTTCTTCTTCACCACCTGAAACTTGTTTTAACAATGGCGTCCACTTTCTTCACTCAAAAGATCCCTTCAGTTTCTACCATCTTCTCCATCTACACATCTCTCTCTGCCTTCACCATCCTCTTCCGAACCATCCTCAACGAGATCATCCCGACCAAACTCCGTGTCTTTATCGTCTCAAGATTCAGAGACCACTTCTCTTCTTACTTCAACCCGAACTTCACATTCATCATCGAGGAACGTTGCGATTACGTCACCAACCAGACGTTCCGTGCAGCAGAGACTTACTTGCCGACCCTTCTCGCCGGAATCACCACCGGAAGTCTCCTCGTCCGTTCTAGCAACCTTAAGAACCCGTTGGCGAAACCCAAGTTCGGAATCCCAGTTAAAGCCAAGATCTTTGATGAGTTCGAAGGGATCCCTCTTGAGTGGACTCTTCTGTCTGAAAGAAACGAGAACATTCACCACAGCAGACCATTACGGTAACTGTTCTCAACATAAACCCTAAAGTTTAAAGGATGTTTGAAAATAAACCCTAAAGTTCGAGGATGTTAGAAAATAAACCCTAAAGTTCAACGATGTTAGAAAAAAAGACCTAAAATTCAAGGATGTTTTAGACACTAAAGTTTAAGTATGTTAGAAATAAACCCTAAAGTTTAAGAATGTCATAAAAGAAACCCTAAAGTTCAAGGATGTTGGAAAAAGAGACCCTAAAGTTTCTTGATTTATCATTCACCTGAGTCTAACTAAGTGTTCCGTTCTTTATGTTTTGTAATAAGTGGTAGCTTTTTGATAACTTTTTTCAGCATAAACCCCAAAGTTTATAGGATGTAAGAAAAAAAACCCTAAAGTTTTGTGATTTATCAGTCACTTGAGTTAAAAGATTAAAATGACAAAAAAAGAGAGACCTTCAGAAAGTATCTCACCAGGGTTATTTAAAAACTTCATTAGAAAATGCCTTGCAAAATGTATATATGATTAGTTAGATTTGTGTTATCACTTAAATTTAATTTTAATAATATACTTAAATTTAAAATTATTATTATTATTATAACTTATAGATACCCATTTAAGTTTCAAACCATTGGGCATTCCCCAAGTCTTTTGTAATTAGTAGCTTTTTGACATTAGTTTGTAACTTTTCTTATCACAAACCCCCTAAAGTTTAAGGATGTTAGAAAAGAAATCCTAAAGTTTTGTGATTTATCATTCACCAAAGTCTAACTATGTTTTGTGTTCTGTAATAATTCCTATTTTTGAAAGTAGCTTGTAAATATTTGATGGGTTTCAGGTACTTTCATTTGACATGCAAGAAGGAGTTCAGGGACAAGATAATGTCAGAGTACTTCACATACATTGCAACACTATCGGTGCAGATACTGACAAGCCGAGACAATCTCAAGATCCATACTTACGATCGAAGCAATCATTCATGGGAATCAGCAATCTTCCAGCACCACACCACGTTTGAAACCCTAGCAATGGAACCTGAGGTCAAGAACACTTTGATGCGTGACCTAGACGCTTTCTCCAATGGGAAAGACTTTTTCAAAACCGTGGGACGAGCTTGGAAACGTGGTTACCTTCTTTATGGTCCTCCTGGGACAGGGAAGTCATCTCTTGTTGCTGCTATTGCTAACCACATGAACTATAGTATCTATGATCTTCAGCTTCAGAGTGTTCAAGATGATGCAATGCTTAGACAGATACTAACTACTACTGAGAACAAATCGATTCTTCTCATTGAAGATCTTGACTGCAGTGGAGCGGATGCTTCTTGTAGAAAAGAGAATAAAAATGAAGGAGAAGATGGTGAGAATCAGGCCAAGAACAAGAAGAAGGGTCCTAAGGTTTATGAGTATATACATTTGCAGAAAGTATCTCTCATATTCTGTGTTCTGATTCTTGATCTTCCTTTTTTTAGGTAACTTTGTCTGGTCTACTAAACTTTGTAGACGGGTTATGGTCAAGCTGTGTAGAGGAACGGATCATAGTATTCACTACGAACCATAAGGAGAAACTGGATCCAGCATTGCTGAGGCCAGGAAGAATGGATGTTCATATACTCATGGATTACTGTACACCTAATGTTTTCAAGAAGCTCGCTGCAATGTATCTTGATTGTATGGAAGAGCATGATGGTGATCTGTTTGAGCCTATTGAGAAGATGTTCCCTGAGGTGAAAGTAACTCCAGCTGAGGTCATAGAGAAGCTTATGGTGAGCAAGGATCCTGATGTTGCGCTTAAGGGTCTCAGGGAGTTTCTTGAAAGTAAGAAGATGGTTAAAGAGAGTGAAGAATATGAACCAAAAGAAGCAGAGGAATGAAGCTTGAAGGATCCATGGAAGTACTTTACTACTAATTATGTAGTAAATAACTAAGAAGTAAGTAACTAATTAAGTAACTGGAGTTTAGTGACTAACTGAAGTTTAATACCTCAACTGTCACAGTTTCATATTTGGGATTTTAGTAAAAAGGACTTAAAGCTATTTTTAAAAGGTTATTTTTAAGATCTGATTGTAGCTACATATCCAGTTTCTTCATTCAAGATATATATATAAGAAAATGAAAGAAATTTTTTATATAGTTAGAACTTTAGTAAAACAATATCGGTGAACTGGATTAATGTTGATAATTAAGTTAATGATTATAAGATTGATCTTTCAATCTGATGTACTTATAGGCTAGTTCAGTAAGGAAAAGGGTAAATTCCAACCTTAACAATTTTCACCATGCGTATTACCTGAACTTTATTATCGTTCCTTTTATTTAAGACTAATATTTATGACAAATAAACTATCAAATTCAAGTAAAAATCGGTCAATTGGTCAACCATATATATATATATAACCAAAATGCAACCAAAACCCAAAAAAAAAATCTATAAATACCTAAAAAACTAAAGATATAATGAAAACTCAAGGAAAACTATAAATACCCAAAAACTCAAAAATATACTTGAAACTTTGAGAAATATAAATACTCAGAAACAAAATATATTCAAATAACCAAAAAATTTGAATACAGTAAATATTAAAATATGCCCAAAACCTAAAATTTACGAGAAAACCCAAAAAAAAAAAAAACGGAAATATGTTGTGATACCAAAACTAAGTAATAAATTAGATTATTCATGTATTTGATTGATTAAAATAGCCATAAGTGAACCTATGTCATGTACTCTCGAGATTTTAGACATAGTTTATATTTTGGTCCCTAACAGAAAATTAATACTATACTCTCTTTTTTTAGATAAAAACTGATATTATACTCAAATAAAAAAAATTTATATAAGTCAGATATTATTATGTATTATATTATATTTTTTGTATTTCAATTTTTTCATTTTTGGAGTTTCAAATGTAATTTTGGTTGTTGGATATATTTTTGGGATATTGGATATTTAGAGTTTATCACTGATTTTTGGATATATTTTGATTTTGTGTATATTTTTAGTGTTTTCGAGCTATCTGAATTTATTACATAATTTTAGGTGTATTATGATTTTTTACAGCTTTTGAGTTATCCAAATGCATTTTTTTAAAAATATTTATAGATGTTTGACAACCACTATTTCGGTCAAAGTTGATCTCAGCTTAAATTTGACGGTTCAGGTAGTCTATTTAAAATATTTGTTAGTCTAGGATGAAATAAGCATAGTAACAAAATTCAAATAGACAGTCACGCTATAAATTGTTGAAATTGGAATTGACTTTTTTTCCTAGTTCAGTGTGTGATTTTATGTCTAGTAAACAATTCTGAGTTTTGCTTATTTTTTTCCCTCTAGTTCAGTGTGTGTGCTTTGATACAATATTCTAAGGATTCAGAGGAAATGAACATGCAACGATTTCTCAAAGAAGAGATATTCACAAATCTTCTTTTATTGAATATTTCTAAAAATTCTTCAAATTTTTTTGTATTTTTTCTTGATAATTTACCATTTCTCAAAGTTAAATTATAGCTTGCTTACCCTCTAATTAACCTTTATTTCAGCTCCAAATCGACTCTAAGTCCAGTCTTCAAATCAACTACACAGCTTCGCTTCACGTAGCATTTCTTATACAACTTCATGTAGTACTTCACGACTTGTACAAGAACACTTTGAAGAGTTGTTTTTCTTCTTTTAAAACTCAGTCGTTACTGCACTAAAAATCTTCCCCTAAATAATTGAGTTTTAGAAAACAGCATCCATACACTACTTTAACTCAACGTCCATGTCGGATTTTAATCGGTTCAGATTTATTTTTATTGAATCGAATTTAGTTCAGATTTTTAGATTCTATTTATTTGCCCTATTAGAAACTATGTTCCGCATGCTAATAAATTAGCAAAAAGAGCTACGATAATGTTTTTCTGGGCTCTAAACCAATGTAACTTTAAAGTAATCAATTAATTGGCAGAAAAAAATGCATCCATAATAAAATAATAAATAATCAAAGAGAACGCCATTAAAGAATTAAGCAATATATAATTAGTCCACCGAGATCCACTGTCCCGAGGAGCCAACCAATTGAGAATTTGCAGACAGTGTGTGGGCTGTTTTGTGTCTTTTCTGGGCCTCCAAAGGATCTTCCTTCTTCTCCTCACCCCTTTCACTATTATTATAAACCCACAAAAACCATCTCCTTCTTCTCTTCCTCAATCATTCTCTTTCTTCATTTGCGATCTAATTCATAATCCAATTCTTATTCATCGCCATGGCTCTCTCAACTCCTCTTTCTCAGGTCTTGTCTTTTTGTTTTTGCTGTTACATACTCTTTTACTTCCTTGCATATTTGCTGATTTAACGAAAGTTTTGGTTTTGATTTCAGCTGTCTGCTGCACTTCCTATTGGAATTGATGGGTCAAGCCGATCTATGATTAAGGTGAACCAAACTCATCTTAATTAATCATTTTTTTACCGAACTAATGTTGTGTTTCAGATGCTATAGATGGTCCTGAAACGTTGTTGTCTTTGTGGGTTTTGTACTAATGTTGACTTGTAGTGAACTGGGTATTGAAAGGCACAGTCTTTAGTATAACTATGTTGTTTCAGATGCTTTAGATGGTCCTGAGATGTTGTTGTCTTTGTGGGTTTTGTACTAATGTTGACTTGTAGTGAACTGGGTATTGAAAGGTACAGTCTTTAGTATAACTATGTTGTTTCAGATGTTCCTTTTGTGGGTTTTGTACTAATGTTGACTTGTAGTGAACTGGGTATTGAAAGGCACAGTCTTTGGTGTAACTATGTTGTTTCAGATGCTTTAGATGGTCCTGAGATGTTGTTGTCTTTGTGTTTTCCTTTTGTGGGTTTTGTACTAATGTTGACTTGTAGTGAACTGGGTATTGAAAGGTACAGTCTTTATTAGCAGAAAGATAACAAAATCTGATTTTGTATCTATTTAGAAGTCTTACTCATTAGCATCTCATGTAGAAAGTGGAAGGAGCTAATTAAAAAAAAACTCTCCATTAGTGTGTGGTAAGCGTTGAACTTTATGTTTCTGTATCAGGTACAAAGTGTAAGCTTCACTGAGAAGTCATGTGGTCCTTTTCTGAGATTAGATTCGGTATCTAGAAAAGTGAGTTTGAAGAAACGGTCCACAGTATGTATGTCAATTCAGCAGCAAGCAAGCAGATCCAAAGTCTCAGTTACTCCTCTAGAGCTTGAAGATCCCAAAGAGGTTCCATTGAACTTGTACAGGCCTAAGGAGCCTTACACAGCAACGATTGTTTCGGTTGAGAGAATTGTTGGTCCACAAGCACCTGGAGAGACTTGCCACATTGTGATTGATCATGATGGGAAGGTTCCTTATTGGGAAGGGCAGAGCTATGGAGTGATCCCTCCTGTAAGTACTGTGTTGTGTTTCTTTAATTTTCTGAACTTTTGTTACTTATAATGCGTTGCTATTTGGTTTCCGTAGGGTGAGAATCCTAAGAAACCTGGTGCTCCTCACAATGTTCGCCTTTATTCTATTGCATCAACAAGATATGGTGATTCCTTTGATGGCAAGACGGCTAGCTTATGTGTTCGCCGAGCTCAGTACTATGATCCAGAGACAGGAAAAGAAGATCCTTCCAAAGCTGGTGTATGTAGTAACTTCTTGTGCAATGCTAAACCTGGAGATAAGGTCCAAATCACCGGTAAGTTGTCTTATTGAACTTCTTTAAAGCTGAAAGTGGATCATTTATGTTCGATGCTGTTAACACTAACAGGTCCATCTGGAAAGGTAATGCTTTTACCTGAAGATGATCCAAAAGCTACTCACATAATGATTGCTACTGGAACCGGAGTAGCACCATTCAGAGGGTACTTGCGTCGTATGTTCATGGAGAACGTTCCTACATTCAAGTTTGATGGACTCTCGTGGCTCTTCCTCGGTGTGGCTAACTCAGACAGTCTTCTCTACGATGAAGAGTTCTCAAGCTATCTCAAGAACTATCCAGAGAACTTCAGGTACGACAAAGCGTTGAGCAGAGAAGAGAAGAACAAGAAAGGAGGGAAGATGTATGTGCAGGACAAGATTGAAGAGTACAGCGACGAGATCTTCAAGCTTCTTGATAATGGAGCTCATATATACTTTTGTGGGCTTAAAGGAATGATGCCAGGGATTCAAGATACGCTTAAGAGAGTGGCAGAAGAGAGAGGTGAAAGCTGGGAGCAGAAGCTTTCTCAGCTTAGGAAGAACAAGCAATGGCATGTTGAAGTGTATTGACTTGTGTAATAGTCTCTCTCTCTGTGTGTTTCTACTTTTCTGCAATGAATAAGTGTTGTGATGATCCATTTTGTATGGATGGTAAGACTCTAAAGATAGCTTCATTTAGTATCTGTGACTCGTGAATTGTATTGTTCTTCATCAAATGATTTGTATTTGGAAGGTTGAGTGGTCGCCACGTGGCTTGGTTATGGTTCCCCATACGGTTTGAGAATTTAGATATCGAAACTTGGTAAAAACTTGGTTCTGAATTTGGTTCCGTTTGACAAAGAATTGGTTTGGTTTTCAGTTTTGTGTATTTATGAAAAATAAGTTGATTTATTTTTAAGAGAAAATATCACAATTTAAGTAGCATTTTTTTAAAATAACTTTAATTAAAAATATATTAATATTTCGGTTTACAATTTAGAGATTATTACTTAGGTTTAATATTAAAAGGGTGGAGTGAGATCTAAATGTTTTATAAATATTTAAAAAAATTAGTTTAGACTATTTTTATTATAAATTTAAAGTATTTTTAAAAGTAATTATATATTAAAAATAAATTTGAAAAGAGATTTCAAAATTTTGGTTGAATCGAAATCTATCATATTTTTAATCTAAAATTGGGTTTAGGTGTCCTGTTTCCTAGTTCCATTTTTTAGTTTAATTTTCTATGCTGCTGTGTCTTATTTGTATTTTTCCAATATGTTTATATCTGATTTCGTAAATAATATTTTGGATTCGTTTAATTTTATAATTTTGTTTGAAATTCGTTTTTGATCAGGATTGAGTTTGAGTTCATTTAACAATGTTTTGGATTCAAATATTTTTGTGGTAGGTCAAGATAAATATGAACTGAATGTTCGTAGTAACTATTTATGTTTTAAATATTTATTATTTTATGTATACTAATTTATATATACATATTTTTGGGGTAGTAATTTGGATCAAGTCCGGATAAAATCTAATATTAAATATAGTTATAAAAATTCAAGAAGATAGTTTTACAGTTTGGAATGAATACAATTTCAAATTTCGATTTAAATTTGATATAAATTTTGGATTCAGTTATAAATGGCATTATCTACCAAAATCAAATAGGACAAGACCAGTGGAAGTTCATGATTTGATTTATCTACTATGAAATTAAGTTATATTGTTCAAGACGTCCACATAAATATGTGTATCTGTTTTCGGTATATTCGAATATCCGAAGATAAAATTTTTTTATGGACTGCAATTTTTTTAGGGACTAGTCCAACGTCTTTCAGAATTTCAAAATATCTAAAATTAATTAAAAAGATAGTAGAATCAAAAATTTAACCAATCGAACCGAAATTCTAACAAATCTTTGGTTTTAATCCAGATAAAATCTAACCGAGAAACCAAATGCAATACTTCCATCGTTTTTTTAATAAGTATTACTTTGACAATTTTACACAGATAAAAAAGTGATTAAAATTTGTTTAAATTGTTATTAATTATACCTATTGATCGATCAATATTATTTGACATAAAAAAATTATTAAAATTAATGCAGTTTACAATTAGTTTTAAGCTTTGTAATGAAAGATTTACATTTTTATGTAACCAAAAAAAAATGTTAAAATGATGTTTATTATGAAACAAAGTGAATATTTGTTTATGACAAGAGTGCCCTCGCTATCACACTGAATTACAAATCGTCGTCGCGTAACTTTAGTTTATGACAAAACTACCCTTGATTTCACCTGAAATTACAGTCTTGTGACACCATTCTTTAAACGACGACGTCGTTTAAAATTGAGCTCCTCTTTCACAGTCGAAGTCAAAACCCTAAATCTCTCTGCTTCCTTCTCAAAACACCATTTTTTTTCAAACGAAAGCTCTCGAGTGTGAATCAGAAAACTCACAATGATCCGATTCACAAGACCAAAACCGATCATCGACTCCCTCAGTCACAACCTCATCCAAAGATGCTCCGCCGGGGGAACCCCAAAAGGAAAAGCCAAGCTCAAGACAGGCCAGCCACTGAAGCGCAACAAGATCTCCACCAAGAAAGGCGGCGGCGTAAGCCCCGGATCCGGTGACGGAGACGAAGCCGTTAAAGGAAAAGGACGAATCTCCGACGAAAAACAAAAGCTTTACGAGCAATGCCTAAACGCTCCCTGCCCCGTCCGCTCCCTAACCCCTAAAGAGGCCGAGCGCGAGGCCCAACGCGAGAAGCTGGGCCTGATCAGTAAGGAGAAGCAACGCGACATCGAGATTCAGAAGAAAGGAGGAGCCGCCGCGATGGGAATCATCGCCGACGAGCCGATCCGGATCGGGACGTCGGGTTTGGATTACGTTTCGTTGGGGATCTTTGAGGCGGATGAGTTGGTGAAGTATAAGGTGACGGTGGAAGATGGGGAGAGGCTAGCGAAGGAGAATAGTAAGGTGTTGATGAGGGAGCATAGAGAGAGACGTGCGGCGGAGACTGTGTTGTTGAATATGAAGAAGGCGGCGATTGAGGCGTTGCCGGAGAAGCTGAGGATGGCGGCGTTGGAGCCTGATTTGACTCCGTTTCCGGCGAACCGTGGTATGGCTACGCTTACGCCGCCGATTGAAGGGTATCTTGAGAAAGTTATGGATGCGGCTAAGAAGAGTTCGAGTAAAGAGAAGTTGAGATGATTCAGTTTTAAAGGTTAGACCTTTTTTTCTTCTTCTTATGCTATCCTTTTGAGATGAGTTTGGACTGTTTGTTTTTGATCAGTGGAACGAGTTCATGATTCAGGATTTGATCGTTGGCAGTTCAGTAAGAACTGGTTTAGTAATTCACCGAGTCTTGGGTTTAGTTTGTTGTAAAAATGCAGAAGAAGGTTAGAGGTTTTATTAATGAGCTGTCTTTGATCTTGTGTTTGCTTTGTTTATGATTGATGATTAGTAGTATTGATCTCTGATGTCAAAGCTGGCGTCTCTAGTGTCCGTTGTTGTAGAAAATGTATAAAAAGGTTAGAGGTTTTGGCAATGTACTATCTTTTCTATGAGCTTTAACAGTTTGTTTAGGATTGGTGGTTAGTTGTATATTGATCTGATGTTAAATCTGGCGTCTTTGGTGTATTTGTTGTAGAAAAAAAATATAAAAAAGGTTGGAGATTTTGTGAATATGCCATCTTTGCTCTGGTTTTTACTTTGAAGATGAGCTTTAACCGTTTGTTTAGGATTGATGGTTGGTAGTGCACCGAGTGTGGGTTTACGTTGTTGTTGAAAATTGATAAAAGTGTAATATATTTTGTCAATATGCCATCTTTGCTCTTATTTTTTGCTTTGGAGATGAGCTTCTAATTGTTTGTTTAGGATTGATGGTTAGTAGTATTGATATCTGATGATGGTGTACTTTGCTGTAGAAATAGGTCAAAATTGATGGTTAGCTAGATCAAGTTTCATGTAGCAAGTAGATGAAAGAGAATCACACACTTGCCAAGTGAAATTTTAAAACTTTTGTAAGCATTTTTGTAACTCTTGTGCATCTCTCCATATAGACTTGTAGTCTTATGGATGTCTCTTTGGATCATTATGTATCGTTTTTGTTTTGCTGTATATGTTCTTGTTTAGTTATTATTTCTATCATTTTTTTTTTTGCATTTTTCTTGTTTATCGTGTGGTGTTCTATGTATGTTGGATATCTGTTCAGAGCTTTCCTAATCAATTCCCTGTTTTTTATTTATTTTGTTATCCAGTTGATTCTATATTCAGAATGGAACAGAACCGAGAAGTGCCATACGCAGAAACTTCAAGAGACTGTTTCTAGGGATTCCAAGCTTGAGTTAAAAGAGTATACATTCATGCAGCTTCTTGTTTTTTTTTTTTTTTGGCAAACTCGACTTTCTCAAGTTGTGTCTGGATCTTAATAAAGATTTTCTTAAAGCTGTGTTCAGATCTTGATAAATGATCATGTCTTTGTATCTCTGGATCTTGGTTTCATAATATTTCCCTGATTCATGTGTTTTCCCCACTTCGATCTATCAGAACCTCAAAAACGTTCTTCTTCTTTCACTTATATTAAAACAGCAATGGGTACAATAAAACAAACAAAAAATGGAGTAAAAATTCATAAGTAGAAAACTTTGTAATAGTCTTTACATGAATTGAGATTAATCTGGAGGCTTATAGCAACTCAAAAATGTAAGTACCAACTCTTCTTTAATCCTTATGCAGCCTCAAGGGATGTATTGCGACGCCGTTTTGCGCAGACTTTAAGCATCCCCATCTTCCAAATCGCGTTTCCTGCCATATCAATATCACAAATGCACACAGTTTCAAGATTTGGACTCACACACCCGTTCACAAAAAAGAAGAGAACAAAGAAAGACACAACAATATAAGAGAGGATCACATACCTGTCCGACACCGGCAATCAGAAACTTGCCGGATTTTGCAAAAGCCATAGAGTTCACATATCCATACTGTAAAGATCATTAAAGGCATTATGAGATTATTACTTCATGAAGAGAAATGCAAATGAGTTCAGGCTAAATGTTTGTTAGGTAAGAAATTAAACACTCACAAACAACATATGCATCAACACAACACTTGAAAACATTATAAGAGAAAGAAAATTTACCAGTGGAAGCTTGAATAAAGGTCGAATGGCACTTGCTTCAACAGCCATCAGATGCACAAAACCATTACCAGCTCCAGATGCAGCAAGATCACTACCTCTACAAACCGCAACTGAACTTACCCAAGAGCTTGTTGTGCAAGAGTTACTATACTCAGCATTATCATGATCACCATTTTCTGTTTTTAGAAACAGAAACAAATGGATTAAGACCTTAAAGAGTATGAGGAGGAGCTGCAATGAAACAAAAGAGAATTGTGTTTCTGTAACTATATGTTAAAAGGAACTTACCATTAATGGTGATTCCATCAGCTACAACGGAATGTTCATTCTTGAGGAGAAACACTGGTTTCTTTTTTAACATCCCCCAGAGTGCAACAGTTCCGTTATCCGAACCAGACAGGTACTCAGTATCACTGATGAAACAGCAGCTCTCAAGAGACGATGCAGGTGCACGGTAGAGCATACGAGCTTGCTCAGGCATCTATAATCATATAACACGACTTACAAATACAGAACACCAGAAAGAAACCATATGATGATAGACTTAGAGAAAACAAAACTATTCACCTTATGTAATTGCATGGTTCTATCTCTTCCAACAGAAATTGCACGCTCCTTCCTTAGCGCATCAATGGCTAGGACTTCACCTTGGTGTCCAAAACTGTCTTGTACAAAAGCTTTATCTTCTACATTCCACCCCTTGACACTTCGATCAAATGAACCAGAATACAGATCGGTAGACCCGTGTCTGAAACATAGACAAGAAACTGTGTTCCTGTGACCTGGAAAGGCCTGTACACACATTAATACCAAAAAAGCTGGAGCAAGACAACCACAAAACAAAAACCGGGCCATATCATTATTACCTGGACATGTTCTCTGGTACGAACGTCCCATATATGAACATGACGATCAACTCCTCCAGACGCCAAGTAACGACCATCCGAGCTAACAGCTAAAGCAAGAGTCACTCTACTATGTTTCTTATTCCGAGGCTCCCTCACTTTCATCCCATGAGACTTCAGAATCTCATCACTTGGCCATTTGTATATCTCCCTTTCCCCAGAGGATACATCCCAATGGAGAATAGTACCGTCTTTCGAAGCTGAGAAGCCTCTAGTGTCATCATCAGACAAAGCAACCGCCACAACAGAATGTCGGTGCTTGACTATAACACTAAAGCCATCACTACTAAGTGGCTCCTGAACCCTGAATCATTACAAAGACTTAAAACTTTTATTACTATAACCAATCTTCAAACCTAGCAAATATTAAAAATCACTACTTTGCTTCACAATTGAATCAGTTTTCTAAAACAACGGCTGCCCCATAAACCGTAATTTACCAAAAATTCAACTAAGTGGCTCCTGAACACTGAATCATTACAAAGACTTCAAAACCTAGCAAATATTAAAAATCACTACTTTGCTTCACAATTGAATCAGCTTTTTAAAACAGCGGCTACCCATAAACCCTAATTTACAAGTAATTTCAACTAAGTGGCTCCTGAACACTGAATCATTATAAAGACTTAAACTTTTATTACTATAACCAATCTTCAAAACCTAGCAAATATTAAAAATCACTACTTTGCTTCACAATTGAATCAGTTTGCTAAAACAACGGCTACCCATAAACCCTAATTTACCAAAAAAATCAACTAAGTGGCTCCTGAACACTGAATCATTACAAATACTTTTAAAACTTTTTATTACTATAACCAATCTTCAAACCTAGCAAATGTTAAAAATCACTACTTTGCTTCACAACTGAATCAGCTTTTTAAAACAGAGGCTGCCCATAAAAATTAATTTACCAGAAATTTCAACTAAGTGGCTCCTGAACACTGAATCATTACAAAGACTTAAAATTTTATTACCATAACCAATCTTCAAACCTAGCAAATATTAAAAATCACTACTTTGCTTCACAACTAAATCAGCTTTTTAAAACAGCGGCTGCCCATAAACCCTAATTTACCAGAAATTTCAACTAAGTGGCTCCTGAACACTGAATCATTACAAAGACTTTTACTTTTATTACTACAACCAATCTTCAAACCTAACAAATGTAATAAAAAGAAGATTACTTCTTTGATTCATTACCTCGATGCAATGGCTCTTCGAACCCTACCAGTGTCTTCAAGCTGCTTCTTCATCAACATCTTGACAATATCACCATCATCATCTTCCTCATCATCACGTTCTTCACGCTCTCTCCGTTTTGCTTCCCTGGTTCGTTTAAGCAACGCCTCCGCTAACCTCTTCCGTTTTTCTCCCGCCGTCTCGTCGGCAAACTCATCTTCATCCTCAGCTTCCTCAGCTCCTCTCTTCTCTTCCGCAAAGCCGTTCTCTTCGGCGTCGGAGTCAATAGACTCGATGTCCTCGTCGTCGTAACTGACTTTCCTGCGTTTCTTCGTCTCTTGCTCGAAGAACGGATCACTATCATTCGAACCTTTTTTACCTCCTCTCTTAAAGCCTCCTCCTTTCGAATGCTTCATTCTTCTCTCAGGTAAAGCAGGAGAGATCAATTAGGGTTTAAGGGTTTAGCTTCAGGGTTTAGCGGCGACGTCGTGGCAGGACAAAACCACTTTTGTATATTTGGTCGGAAAGTTCAGAGCTTTTTAAATCTTCCACTTCGTTTTTACAAAACCTAGGTTTTCTTCAGGAGTCGGGTCGACCCGGACTAACCCGGCTCATTAATCAGCTACTCTATCATGGGCCCATTATATAAGTTCGCTCTTTTGTAGCGGAAACTTGGGCCTTTAATTACAAACTTTTCGGGGCCTAAGATAAGACTAACCGGAAACCATCCTCTATTGCATGCCGAACCGGAGCATGATTTATGAGATTTGGCTCTTGTTTCCGAAGTTGTATGTAATAAACAGAACAGAATCAATCTAGTACAAATTTTGTAGAAGCTTTTCTTTAACTATGTACAAGTAGAGTTATTTTAGAGGAATACCTAAGATGGACAAAAAGTTTATCATCAAAATAAATTTTAAAAAAAAAATGACGAGAATAAAATTTATTAAATAGTGTAAATATACATTTATATCATTTGGATTAATTAATCTAGACTTAAGGTTTAGAGTTATAGGCTGGTATTTAGAAGTGAAATTTAAAATTAAAAAAATAAAATAAAAATATTTTTAAAAAAAAATCTATTTTAGTTATTTTTTCGTTGAAATCTATTTTGTGACTAAAATTTTTAAAAAGTTTATTTGAAAGATTTATCAGTTATTTTATATACGTTACTGAGCTTAAAATATTAATGGTATTTGTGTATAATTTAAAACTATTTAAAATTATGTATTATTAGTTCTATGCTTTAAATATACTAATTTAAATTATGTGTTATTAGTTCTATGCTTTAAATATACTAATTTAAATTATGTGGTACAGTTATTCATATTTCTAATTCAATTTTAAGAATTTTTGATTAAAAAAACAAATCCGAAGAAAAATCGTCTAGATCGGAGATATTTTAAAATTTCACATGAAATTAGTAAATTTTGTTTACATGTCTTAAACAATTTAAAAAAATTACAATAACATCTCTATTAATATCAACCATATATACCAAACCGAATCGGAACCAACCGAACCATTAATATAATTGTCAATTGTATACCGAACCGGCCATCGCTGTCGAAGGTTGTCTGTCTTCTCCGTCCTTCGCTTTCACCTCTTAATATATGCTACTGAATTAAAAATATTAATGTTATTTTTTATAATTTAAAACTATATTGAAATTATGTGTTATTAGTTCTATACTTTAAATATACTAATTTAAATTATGTGGTACAATTATTCATATTTCTAATTCAATTTTAAGAATTTTTAATTAAAAAAATAAATCTGAAGAAAAATCGTCTATAAATCGGAGATATTTTAAAATTTCACATGATATTATTAAATTTTGTTTATATGTCTTAATCAATTAAAAAAATTTACAATAACATCTCTATTAATATCAACCATATATACCAAACCGAATCGGAACCAACCGAACCATTCATATAATTGTCAATTGTATACCGAACCGGCCATCACTGTCGAAGGTTGTCTTTCTTCTTCGGACTTCGCTTTTCGCCTCTCTTTTTTTTCATTGTTTCTCTCTCTCTCTTTCTCCTTCCCCAAAGCTCGTTTTAGAGAAATCCAGAAGCTTTCACCCGAATCAGAGGCGGGAAAGCCCTCGTGAAACTACAAATTCGGTGAACGAAGAAGACGATGAGCTCATGGAACTACGTCGTGACGGCTCACAAGCCCACCAGTGTCACTCACTCGTGCGTTGGAAACTTCACAAGTCCTCAAGAGCTCAATCTTATCATTGCGTATGAACTCTCCTTCTTCTTCTCTTTCTTTATCAGCTCTCTATTGGGTTCCCTTTTGGTTAATTTTGAGATTTAGGGTTTTCGAAGTAAGCTAGATTCAGTCACTGCTTATTGTTCTGAAGTCTTAACTAACTTAAATCTTGAAGAGGGTTCACTAATAAACCTAAAGATTGTTCCTTTTTCAATATGAAGAGGGTTGTCTAGTATCTGTTAGCAGTTTTGTATACTTGTTTGAGAGTTAATGTCATTTCTTCTTGATTCAGTATGTTCATGTAAAGTTGTATCAGATCCATTATATGGTTAGTTTGACAGAGGTATTGATCTGGTTGCAGGAAATGTACTCGAATTGAGATTCATTTGCTTACCCCTCAAGGGCTTCAGGTACTACATACATCTCTGTTCTATCACGCTTATATGGATTATAGTTTCATCAACAAGAAAAAGTTGCTATCTTGTTTTTAATTTTAGAGTATGAATCATGCTTTGTTTTGTTAGTAATATTAACTGTTTGATGGATGTTCTTTATGTGCAGCCTATGCTGGATGTTCCAATATATGGAAGGATTGCTACTTTGGAGTTGTTCCGGCCCCATGTGAGTACATATATACAACTCTTATCTTGTTCTTATTAGTAAGTTGTTTTCCACCATTATTTGCAGGGTGAAACACAAGACTTTCTGTTCATTGTAACTGAGAGACACAAATTCTGTGTTCTTCAGTGGGATGCTGAGTCCTCCGAGCTTGTCACAAGGTAGAGTTTCCAAAATTTGACATCTTTTAATGCATTCAATTGATGTTAACCAACAGTTGTGTAACTTGTCTTTCGTTATATGACCATGCTTGCTCTAATTAATATACCTTATCAATCCTGCTGCTGAATATGATGTATTGACATTTTCCAGAGCAATGGGGGATGTTTCTGATCGTATAGGCCGACCAACAGACAATGGTCAGGTAATGCATAATGTCTCGTTGCACTGTGAATTCAGAGTGCTGAGTTCCTTTACTTTCCTTCATTAAAAATATGTGTTGTCATTAAGGATTGGTTAACATTTAGCTTACTCCAGTTTTTGAAACTTCTCTTTTGTAGATTGGCATAATAGATCCAGATTGTAGATTAATTGGACTCCACCTGTATGACGGCTTGTTCAAGGTATACATTTGTCTTATATAAATGTGTGCTCGTTTCTGAATTATATATCGTGAAACTGAATTACTGATCTTTTACTTATACGATGTATGATGATGCGTTCTGTTTCTTTGGTTCTTCTTTTAGGTTATACCGTTTGACAATAAGGGACAGCTCAAGGAAGCTTTTAATATCAGGTACTTTTTTGTTCATTTAGCATATTGCATTCCGTCGTCACCTCTGTGTGTCTCCTAGTGGTCGTTTGTTTCCATGCATCAGATTATTTCAGAAATCCTTAATAGACTCTGTTCTCTTGATTTTTTAAGATATCGATGTTCTGGGACCTTTTTACTACTGAATGATAAATTGAGTGTGGTGCCTAAATTTCAGGCTGGAGGAATTGCAGGTTCTGGATATCAAGTTTCTGTTTGGATGTGGAAAGCCCACAATTGCAGTACTTTATCAGGTATGGAAATATCTCAACTTAACTATGCTATGGAATAATCTCTGTACATGCATTTGAATCTAACCCTTGTTCTCTAGTTTTAAGTCTTACTAGATTTCACTGTAAAAAGAACTCTTTTGTAGTTGGTTAGTATGTTTACTGTTGGTAGTTGGTGGAGTTTAGGAAAAGTAACCTCACTCTATTTATTTGAGTGGTAGTTGTTTAAACAAATCTTTCCTTCTTCTGTTTTTTTTACTTAGAATCGTATGTATTCATGTGTGTGACGCAATCTAGAATATTATCGGGTGGGACGAACTAATGTTTGTTTTCACAGGACAACAAAGATGCTCGTCATGTTAAAACTTATGAAGTCTCTCTAAAAGATAAGGATTTTGTCGAGGGTCCATGGTCACAGAACAATCTCGACAATGGTGCTGACTTACTGATTCCTGTACCACCACCTCTCTGTGGCGTCCTAATTATTGGTGAAGAAACAATTGTCTATTGCAGTGCTAATGCGTTCAAAGCAATACCTATAAGACCTGTAAGTTCTTTTGTAAATTGTTGTTTGAGATTTCTGCGAGTAACCCTTTTACTATTATCTGAGTTTGTTATGTGCCCTTCCATTTTCATGTCCAGTCCATCACTAAGGCATATGGAAGAGTTGATGTTGATGGCTCCAGGTATCTTCTTGGTGACCATGCTGGACTGGTTCACCTGCTTGTTATAACGCACGAGAAAGAAAAGTAAGTGTAATAACTGTTACACCATTCCATATTCTAAAAATTGAAAGCTCTTCTGAATTTATTTACGTTGTGCATATGCTGCTTTTATTTGTGTCTGAAGGGTCACTGGCCTAAAAATTGAGCTCCTGGGTGAAACGTCTATTGCATCGACTATATCATACCTTGACAATGCCGTTGTCTTTGTCGGCTCGAGCTATGGCGATTCTCAGGTGTCTTAAAAATAATGATGGTCTAAGCTCTTTTTGTTTAATTTGTTCATGTAGAATGTAAAATGATACTGTTATATGTTTTTTAGCTGTGTCTAATTGCTAACTGATATTCCTTATTGGTTCACTTCAAAGACGGAGGAAAAAAAGAGTTGTCATTTGTTCTCTTGTTTCCAGGAAAGTTAAAATAACCATCTGAGTGTTTCCATGTTTGATTTTGCAATTGCAGCTAGTAAAGCTAAATCTACATCCTGATGCAAAAGGCTCTTATGTAGAAGTCTTGGAAAGGTATACCAACCTGGGGCCTATTGTCGACTTTTGTGTAGTCGACCTCGAGAGACAAGGGCAAGGTCAGGTTGTAACTTGTTCAGGAGCATTTAAGGATGGTTCCCTCCGCATAGTTCGTAATGGAATAGGAATCAATGAACAGGTTTGATTTATGTCACGAAATCTCGATGTCTTGTATGTTCAATTTCTTATCTGGTTTCTAGATTAAAACTCCGCTGTATTGCAGGCGTCTGTGGAACTTGAAGGTATCAAGGGAATGTGGTCGTTGAAATCTTCTGTGGATGAAGCGTTCGATACATTCCTTGTGGTTAGCTTTATCAGTGAAACTCGTATATTAGCCATGAATCTTGAGGATGAACTGGAAGAAACAGAGATTGAGGGCTTCTTGTCTCAAGTCCAGACTTTATTTTGCCATGATGCTGTGTACAATCAGCTTGTACAGGCAAGTTTTTTTCTATTGCTTGAGAGTTTTCAGAAGACAATTAGTGTATTTGATTGCTGTTGTAGCTCACTCTCCTGGTCTCTCTTCTGGATTAGGTTACTTCAAATTCTGTTCGACTAGTGAGCTCAACAACTAGAGAATTGCGGGATGAGTGGCATGCCCCAGCTGGATTCACTGTTAATGTTGCAACTGCAAATGCCAGTCAGGTTTGTCTTTTCACCCTGGATTTGATATAGCAGCTTTGTATCTTTGTACGTTGCCGCTAGTTTGAAAATATTTATCGTGAGAGAGAAATCTAACTTGAGTGTCTATACATATAATGCGTTTTGGAATGAGCATTTGTAAATGGTTATTGGTTGCTTTGATTTGCTTGGTAGGTTCTTTTGGCGACTGGAGGTGGGCATTTGGTTTATCTAGAAATTGGAGATGGAAAATTGACAGAAGTGCAGCATGCTGTTCTTGAGTACGAGGTTTCATGTCTTGACATAAATCCTATCGGTGAAAATCCTAACTACAGTCAGCTAGCTTCGGTTGGGATGTGGACAGATATAAGTGTGAGGATTTTTTCACTGCCAGAACTGACTCTTATTACAAAAGAGCAACTAGGAGGAGAGATCATTCCCCGATCTGTTCTTCTCTGTTCATTCGAAGGGGTATGCTTCCATTGAACATCACTTCAGTGAAATTTAGTGGTAGAACTTAACATATGTCATGTTGCAGATATCTTACTTGCTCTGTGCACTTGGAGATGGCCATCTTTTGAACTTCCAGTTGGATACAACTACTGGTCAACTGAAAGACAGAAAGAAAGTATCACTTGGGACTCAGCCTATAACTCTGCGTACGTTTTCATCTAAAAGCGCCACACATGTCTTTGCTGCATCAGATAGGCCAACCGTAATCTATAGCAGCAACAAGAAGCTGTTATATAGCAATGTCAACCTTAAAGAAGTTAGTTATATGTGTCCTTTCAACTCTGCTGCTTTTCCGGACAGGTAAACTAAACATCCTTTCATTTTTGTTTTTTTTTGCTTTTAGTTTCAAGTTCATGATTGTATTGAAATGGCTTGTGAAATATGATTGGTCCTCTCTTGTGAGCAGTTTAGCGATTGCCAGAGAAGGTGAACTTACGATTGGCACCATTGATGATATTCAGAAGCTTCACATACGCACTATTCCTCTGGGAGAGCATGCTCGTCGAATCTGCCATCAGGAACAGACACGAACATTTGGTATCTGCAGTTTGGGAAACCAGACCAATGCTGAAGAATCTGAAATGCATTTTGTTCGTCTCTTAGATGACCAATCTTTCGAATTCATGTCAACCTACCCACTGGATGCCTTTGAGTACGCTTGCTCCATACTAAGCTGCTCGTTCACCGATGACAAAAATGTCTATTACTGTGTTGGAACCGCATACGTTTTACCTGAGGAGAATGAACCAACCAAGGTATCATCTTTCGTCGAGACATTATCACACTCTCGCGTCAAAAGTTCCTTTCTAATTTGTCTTTGGATTTTCGGTTTTGTGAATGTAGGGAAGGATATTGGTATTTATAGTTGAGGATGCGAAACTGCAGCTTATCGCTGAGAAAGAAACCAAAGGAGCTGTGTACTCTCTCAATGCCTTTAATGGAAAACTGCTCGCTGCTATTAATCAGAAGATTCAGTTATACAAGTGGATGCTGCGTGATGATGGTACTCGTGAATTACAGTCTGAATGTGGACATCACGGACACATTCTAGCTCTCTATGTACAGACCCGTGGAGACTTTATCGTTGTTGGTGATCTCATGAAATCGATCTCCTTGCTGATCTATAAGGTATATAACTTAGTTGTGTATGAACTGAAATCTTTTGTGCTCAAAACCAATAACTTTAGATATCTAATTCTTGGTTTTCTTTGCTGTTGTATTTGTTTTAAAGCACGAGGAAGGTGCAATTGAAGAACGAGCTCGGGATTACAATGCTAATTGGATGTCTGCGGTTGAGATACTTGATGATGATACCTACCTTGGCGCTGAGAACAATTTCAATCTGTTAACAGTTAAGAAGAACAGTGAAGGTGCTACTGATGAAGAACGAGGGAGGTTAGAAGTAGTTGGTGAGTATCACCTTGGGGAATTTGTGAACAGATTCTGCCATGGATCACTAGTGATGAGGCTACCTGATTCAGAGATTGGTCAGATCCCAACTGTTATCTTTGGTACAGTCAATGGAATGATTGGAGTGATTGCTTCACTGCCACAAGAACAGTATGCTTTCTTGGAGAAGTTGCAGTCAAGTTTGAGGAAGGTGATCAAAGGCGTTGGGGGTTTGAGTCACGAGCAATGGAGATCTTTTAACAACGAGAAGAGAACCGTGGAAGCGAGAAACTTCTTGGATGGGGACTTGATCGAGTCGTTTCTGGATCTGAGTAGGAACAAGATGGAGGACATATCTAAATCCATGAACGTACAAGTGGAAGAGTTGTGTAAGAGAGTTGAAGAGCTCACTAGGCTCCACTAAAGCCCTCATAAAAATCAATGCCATAAGCTCTGTTTTTCTCTTCCTTAAAAATGTTATATTGAGTTGAAACTTGAAAGTCTTACCTTTGGTTTTGTTATCATCATCAACAGCTTTTGGAGTTTGATTGAGTTGTTGTCTTTGTAATAACTTGGCTCAAGTGTTGTCTGTCTTAGTCAAACCAACTCTTCTTTGAGTCCTTTGGATTGGAAAAATCGTGAATCACTTTGTCAAATTATATTCAAACTTTGTGTTCATTGGGGATTATTTAATACTCTTTTATATATTAAATTGCTATGTTTATATAGAATATATAATAATTGGTTATCATGTTATTAAGAGTTTAACATTCTTTTATTCAGAAACATATATAGAGAAGGGTTAGAAGATGGTTTAGAGACGATTAAACAAGACAGAATATTCGAGAGAGATTATTAGAAAGCTAGAACAAAAAGAAGAAAAGCATCACATCTCACGACCCCATAGACTGTGTTATATATTCTTTGGTGACTCAAAACCTCTTGATATCAAGTCTTCCTTTTACTAACAAGCGCAACATAACCAGCTTTGATCTGTTCCACAGATCGTCCTGATCCACACTGCCAAAAACAAAACATATATCACTCATTCACTTGCTCAAAGATAACACATGACATCAAGATATGCAATAAAACTAAAGTTTTCAAATGAGTTTTGTTACCTGTTCACATCTCATAAAGAAGAGACGATTCTCCTTTGTTAGATTTGTGTTTGGGCTCTTGCAACCACGGCAAATGACATAATTAACTACAAACGAAGAGGAACATCACTTAAAAATAAATGAATGAGAACCGGTTCTGGGCACAACCGAATGAAATAATTATTAAGATCTACACTAAAATGTTTATATTTCCCAAAATCTTAAAACCAGCCTTTTACAGTTCGAAACCGATCTTGAGATTAGAGAAAGAGTTACTTACTGACATATTTTCGAAGATTCGCTTCAAAGCTCTTGGGTGCAAACCTCCCTTTAACAACCAACCTTTGCTGCCCATCAAGTGAACCACTAGTACCCAACTCAGATAGCAAGAAGGCCATAACATGATCTGGTTGTCTATGCATCCTGAATAAAGAAAACATTGTCATATACATATATAAACATCAAGAATTGCTAAAAAAATCTACTGAAATTATAATGAGGCAGATCATATTTGTTCATACGTCTTGCAAAGATCCATAAAGTTAACAAAGACTGTCTTCTTTGTCCCTTCACGGAGAACTTGAGGAGGTCTCATAACTGTGCGACGCCTATTTCCAGTAAGGTCTGGATTATGTTCACGCAGAGTGTTGAAGACCCTAGCAAGCATCTGAACAAAACATACAACTCCAATTATAAGAAAAATAAAACAATCAATAAGAATGTGAATCATAAAATCAACTGTTTATGCTTGAATACAAAATCTATATATCATGTGTTCACCTCTTCATATAAGTACAGTCTATCACTTCCCTCCCAAGGATAACGGTTCTCCTGCTGGATTACTCCTTTCTCTTCCTCATTACCTGCAAGATATTGTATGTAAGATTCAAACTTGATACATAAAAGAAAAACATACTATTAATTAGTGTTAAATATATATATGGAGTTTCAAATTAACCATCCACAGCTTCAACACTTTCTTCATTGAATGAGCTGGAATCAACCTAACCATCAAATAAAAACCAATGTTAAGGTGAAGCATTATCTAAACATAAGTTTGAATGAGTAAACATATTTATAAATACTCACTAGCTTCTTGTTATTCTTCATTCCAGTAATGGCACTTTCAAGATCATGTTTAACTGCTGCAAGATTAATCAAACAAAACATTTAGTAACAGAATCAGAGTATTTTGAAGAGAAACAAAGTTCTTCATAGATTGTACCTGCATGCACTGAATCATCAGCTTTCTCCATCTGCGATTCCGTTGAGCTCTCAGCATGATCTTGAAGAACAACTTTCTTCTTCTTTTTCTTTTTGGTTGGGTCAAAGGGTGCAAGCTAATGTAAAAAGAGAGATCCGTACACATCATAATTAGATAACACATGCATCATGAAAGAAGGAAAAAAAAATCTATATATATTCCTTGTAGACAAATTAACAAATAACAACTTACTTCTTGTTGCATCTCGTTAATTTCATCAGCCATGGTTACTGCCAAGAAAAGTTATCAAAACCAAATCAAATATTATAGTCAGAAGGGCATGAAAATTAGAAACAAAAGATATGTCAAACCAAATATTGACGTCACAAAATCATGAACTGTAATATTCCAAAAGTTAGGGTTATATTCCGACTAGTCTATAGATGAAACTTTAACAATGTATTAGCATGGGAACGTTTATATATATATTCCAAAAGTTAGGGTTATTTCAGGACGCATCGACCTACCGCACGAGGGAAGAAGTGAACGACGCAGAGTAATCGAAGATGGCAAAGCTTCTTGAATTTTTTTTTGTTGTTGTTTGCGTTGTTAAACCCTAATTTTTTGGCTTCATATATTTAGTACAAAATCCTAACTCATCTCTATTTATATATATGTTATTAATCTTAATTATCTCACCAAGTAAATAAAAGAAAAGGAAATAAGACAGATACGCTTGATTTATTTAATGTGAGTGATGATATAATTAATTTTTTGTTAACATGGGTTGATTGGAAAGCTGTAGCTTTATATCTCGCGGAAATTTTATTTCAAGTTTGGAAATAGTCATTTATTAATGGTAATATATTTTCTGAAAAGTAGTACTCAAAGTGATATAAGAGAAATTGTTAAGATTACCACAAGGTAATTATCACTTTTCAAAAAAGATATTACTATTAATGAACGATTGTTTTCAAAAATACCATAATTTTTTATGAAGATAGACTAAACTAAGTTTTCTAAATATTTATAAAATATTTATAAAATATTTAGAAACTCAACCCCACTCATTTGACACTAAAAAATAATTACTAAAGTGTAAATTCAAATGTTAATATATTTTTGATGAAGATATTTTTGAAAACTGGTACTTAAATTGCCAATCAATCCTAATACCTATCTCTAATATTATTTGAGAAATTAGTTTCTTATGTGTCAGTTTCTTTATGATTTTAAGTAATTTTGATTATTTTTTCGTATTCTTATAATTTGACTGATAAGTCATAAATTTAAATCTATACTATTATTTTAATTTTATTAAATAAGTAGAAATAAAGGTTACAATAGAATTCTAAATATCCATACGATTATGCTACAGTACTCTTTCTCAAAGAAAACGTATATATACATAATGAAGTAGATGTTTCATTAAAGAACCAAATGACCCTATACCTTTTACTTCATATATATTAGGTGATTTTCGGTGTTCATATACAGATATAAATATTTACAAAGTAAAGAAATTATAATAACTAATCAATTCTAAGCTATATTTAAATGATTTTATGATGCATATATTACTAAATAGTCCTTCGAACAAAACAATGGCCACGAATCCAAGACTTGCGTGGTCGTCAGAGACACATGACTTGACCCACAGGGTCAAACAGACAAGAAAATTACTTGGAACCTTATAACTAAGCTGAATACATGATGCACAACATCAGACCAAGTGGATCTTCGATCAACAACAGAGTTCATATCCATCCCTAAGCTTCTAACCTGAACAAGTAATTTGACATAATTTATTACTTCCTCCTTTTTATATTAATTGTCTTTATAGTTTCAAAATGGACTATTCAAAAAAAAATGACTAAAATATTTTTTATGTATATATATTTTTAATTTTTAATCTCATCTCCAAAACCTCACTCTATAAATATAGAACTTAAATCTAGATTAATTAATCCAAGGGATATAAGTGTATATTTATACCATTTAAAAAATCTATATTAGTCATTTTTTCTCTTTGAATGATATTTTTGTGCCAAAAACTTTTTAGGACTATCCTAAGGTGTTTCTCTTTTAAATTTGTTTCATTTTAAATATCGTTTTATATTTAAGTGCATTTATTTGATAGTTTTTCCAATTCTATTCTTATTCTTTTAGTTTATTAATTAAAGTAGTCAGATAAAACAATGTGGTCTTAGAAAATTATTTACTGTATTGCTTTTCTGAATATTGTGCCCGTAGGTTATTAATTTTCTAGCTTATAATCCTGTTGCATAGTCCTTTTGACCTACTCAATTGTTTTTTTATTTATTTTGTAACTGAGGCTTTGACCTCAATTTAATAGAGTTATATCAAACATTTAATGTGCTAGTGAGTTTTTTTTGTAGTATTTACTTTTGACTTGGGTAGGGATTGTTGGATCTCATGTCCAATTTTTTATTGTCCGATTAGTACGATATTTGTCTATTTTAGTCATGTGATACAAGCTCACATAAATTTTCTTTTGGGCTCCTCCTAAAATGTCTTGTACTAATTAGAGTTCATATATTTATATATTTGACACTTCTGATCTAAATTTCTAATATATGTTTGATATCTCACATTCTCCCTCAAACTAAGGATCACACTCATCTTGTGTCATACAACTGTACTTCCAGGATCTTTTGACTTGATCTCTTCCACATACCTCCTATTCATATCTCGAAGGATACCATTTTACTCTGATATCAGTTCTTGGGTTTGATAATTATTAATTGTCTGATTAGTATAATATTGTCTACACTGGGGTTAATAGTCAAACCCGCATGAATTTACTTTTTGAATATCTTTCCAAAATACCTCATATTAATTAGAGTTATGCATCTTTTTATATATTAGACATTTTTATCTAAATTTTTCAATGTGAAACTTTATTTGATATCTCACAACTTGATCATCAAAAAATCTTTTGAACATTTATGGATTTCGTTGAAATTTTTAGTTGTCAAGATCTTTGAGAACTTTAAAAGAGTATATATGTAACTGAAAAATGTAAAAAAATTACATACATTTAGTGATGATAAAAAAAAATAATTGGTGAGCTTTCATATACGAGAGGGACTGCAATGGTTAAAAAGGAACAAAAAACAAAATTTTATTACCGGTGGAATTTTGAAAAATGTCTAAACAAGGATATATAGTGTGAGGTACGAGTATACAAATATATAATAATTAAAATAAGTTGTGTAATCGTTGGCACAGAAGTTGGAGAAGAAATCATTTTTTGATAGTCATATCCTAATTAAATATGTGAAATAGACATGTTTGTTTGTTTACTATTATAGGTCTATGTAGGCTTCAACTTCATATATAGGAGACTGAATTTGTAATCGAATGCAGTGGGTGGTTTTGTGTTAAATATGTTTCATGTTTTGATACATTCATTAACTAATATTTCTTATCAATGTACACAATCAGAGAAGAAAAAAAAACTCAATATATATAAGGTAAATATAATTTGGATATTATTAGCTCACATTTATATTTGTTTGGACCATAAATAATACAATTAGGGAGAATTATTTTTCAGGCATGACCCTCTTTCCTGCGAGATCTACATCAAAAACTATCCATTATTTTGATCTCATGTAGTTATTAGAAAAAGAGATTCTGGTCATAGAGATCTTGTAAACTTAGCAATCATGTTGACATGTACAATCACGCTTAGGAGGGATACCGGGGAGGGTAGGTCGATCAGAACAGTCACAACGTATTGCCGCATTTTTTGGAAAGTTAGGTATTTTTTTATAATCATTTGCACATTTACTCTTTCCATCATTTCCGCATGCTCCAGGAAAAACTTTTCCGGCTTTGCATCCAAATTTTTTCACGGCTTCTACCTCCACTGCATTTATCAACATTAAAAGATTATTAAATTGTAGCATTGTTTAAATCATCAATGGGTAACTCAAAAAAATACCTTTAACATTATTTAGAACGAGAAATGTGAGAACACAAGAAACCATAAACATAACATTATATCTCATGGCTGAAAATGATGAACAATACTTAAGAACAAAAAAAAATTGTTTGTAATACACTCCTATGAAAACAATATTCTTCTTTGCCAACAATTCAGAATAAATTCACTCGACTAGGATAAAAATAGATTTGAAATCAATTTAAAAAGTATAAATAAAAGTAATGGTGGAGAAAAAATAGCCAACAAAATAGATGGAATTGATCTTTTCCTTTTCGAAAAATCCTCCAAGAAGAAGTAAATTTTAACTTTCTTTTGTTTTTACTAATTTTGATATTTAAAGACAAACACTTCACCAAATATACTTTCGTAGCTGATTCATTAATTTATTAAGAGCATATTCTCTCAAATATTTTTTTTCCAAAGTTTATGTCACAAAATAGCACTACAAAATGACCGAAATAACCATTTTATTTTGAAAATTTCAATATTATTTTTATTTTCTAAAATTTTAAACCTCACATTCAAAATCCTATCTCATAACTCTAAATCCTAAGTATAGATTAGTTAATTCAAGGAATATAAATGCATATTTATATATTTTAATAAAACCTATTTTGATCATTTTTCTTTTTGAAAACTATTTTTGTGACAAAAATTTTTTAGGTCTATCATAAGGTATTTCTCATTTATTAATTTAATTTCAATATTATTATTACTGCAAAAATTATAATTATATATATATATATAATCATGTTCTCCACACTTTTAAGTTAATTTGCTTATGTGTCATGTTTAAGTAATTTTTAGTTGATTCCTTAATATATTAATTTCAATACCATATTATTAATTAAAACTTTGTAATTAGATATATAATTATTTTTCTTAACTTTATACACAATCTAATTTATTAAATTAGGGTCCTATTTTTATCTACTGTATAAAAATGATAGTAGGACCATTAGATTAATTAATTAATATTATTTATTTAATTATTTACATTAATCAATCAAATATATAACATTTCTAAAAATTCTTCATAAAGATATTAATAATAAATCAATTTGAACTATAAATTTAAATTTTATTATTAAAACAAAATCTTTTGAGAAAAGTCTAACAAAATCTTATTGAAAGTTTTAAATGTGTTTTTGTAAAATATTTCATTAATTAATTTCATAATTAGCATTATGATAGTGTTATAAATTAGTGTTAATTAAAATTTTAATATAGAACCAAAAAATAAAATTTCTATGCCATTTTATAAACTTTATAACTATAATCTATAATATTTTAATTAAAAATTATATGAATTAAATATGAGTTAATTATATTCAATTTATAGATAGGCCTATTTTATTTTAAGAATTTTTTTTATTTAAGTAAATAAATAACTTAAAACGGGTTGAATTTCATAAAGTATGTACTTTTTATACAAAAACTAAAATTGTTAACATATATTAAACATTATATATACAAATATATATTATTTTTAAGATTGTTAGCATATGTTAATACCATAGCGTCCAAAAGTATTCTATATCGATAAAATTTATTAAATATTATATGGCCATAATTAATTTATATTTTTCTAATAAAATTGAAGAAACGAGATTTTATAGCATATTAACAAATTTTATTTTGTTCACATTTTATTTTGACAAAAAATAAAAAATGAAATAAAATATTTGAAACTCAATATATATTGGAAAATAATATTTCTGTTTAGAACTACAAGTACAAATTTTTTGCAGTACTTTTAAATTACTAAAACATATAAATTTATTTACTTATAAAATATCACAATAGACTAAAAGAATAGATGCTAAAGTATACGCTTTAAGAACATAACATGGAAATATAAATTATTATAAATAAATATCATTTATTTATGTAGCATAAAAAATTGAAAAACTTATTTTGGAGGAGATGATTAATGTTTTTATTTCACTTTATGATTTTTTTTGAATCAAACTCGAAAATATATTAGTATGTAATAACAATTAATAGCAAAGTAAATTATATATTAAACAAAATTATTACATATTAATAATATCAAATAAAAATCTAAATAATAAAATTACAAAGTTACATAATATATATAATATATAATATATAACACGAAAATGTAAATCATATATTTAAAAAATATTATAATATCAAAACTATACATTTATAAAATGAAAACAATATCCGCACATTATTGTGGGTCAAATTGTAGTTCTAATTGAAACCATGTATGTAATATTTATTGTAATCTATGTTATATTATAATAATATGTAAGTGCTCATACAAAGAAACTATCTATATGCCGACCCTATGTTAGAATATATTTTATTATGTCATAATAACTTATTCAATGTTAGTACATATATATATATATATATATTCATAATAAGTTTGATTAATATACACGAAACTTATGCCCACTTATAATAACTACCAATCAATGTATTTTTTTTAAATTGAAGCCCATTTTTCTTGCTATTATTGTGAATATTTATCCAGTTAGAAATTATTACAAACTTTGGAATACATAGCAAAAAATCAAAAATTGTTTCTACTGAATTGACATTGGTTGATATGTTGTAAGTATATTAATTTTCTTTCTTTATTGATTTGCATTAATTATATGATTTAGTATTAGTAACTTATTTTGTAATTTATTTTAAGCGGGTGAGACTTTGTGCTTTTTGTTTGTTAAAGGACGTTTTCTTGGTAACTTTTACTTTAAGTTATTTTAAGGAAATTCTTTTGTTCTAAGTAATTTTCCATTGGTGATTATATGACATAGTATAAAAAGATTCTTCTACCTTTTAAGATAGAATTCTATAGAATAACAAAATTACTATTTTTTCATATATAAGTAATTTTATGTTCCGTTTAAAATTATCATACTAACTAGGGGTTAATCCGCGCTACGCGCGGAACTATTTTGATTATTAAATGTTAACTATATAATATTTTTATATTGTATACTTACTGATTATTATTTTTTCTTATATTATATATTTACTTGTTCTATTTTTTCTTAATTTTATATAAAATGGTAATATTACAATAGATGTTTAATGTAATATTTATTTCTTATGTTGTATATTTATTTATTATTTATTTCTCATACATTTTATATTTAATTATTCTAATATTACGATAGATGACTAATATAATATTTATACTGCATATTTACTTATTTTTTATCTATTCTTATATTGTATATTTACTTATATAATTTTTCTTGCCTTTATATTAAATGATAATATTACGATAGAAGCTTAAAATAATAGTTCTATTTATTATTTTGTATATTTACTTATTATATTGTAAATTTACTTATTCTAATATTACGACATATTTTTAATGTAATATTTTTATTTCTTATAATTACATTTATTGATAGTTTATTTTAATATAAATTTTTCATATAGATATTTTAATTTACTTTTTCCATTTCTTATATTGTACATTTACTTATTCTAATTTTTTTGTTTTTATATTAAATGATAATATTACGATAAATGTTTAGTGTAATATTTCTGTTTATTATGTTGTATATTTATTATTTATTTTCTAGTTTATATTTAGTTATAAAATATTTGGAAATAATAAAAACGTAAAAGTAAAAAAATTTCAGATAGATGTTTAACTTAGGTTTTCTATTTTTTATTTATAATTACTTATTATTTCTTGTTTCTTATATTGTATATTTACTTATTCATTTTTTTTGCTTTAATATCTATGGGAATATTACAATATATATAATAAAAACAATTATTTCTTATATTGTACATTTACTTATTATTTATTTTAATATACATTTTTCATATAAATATTTAATGTATTTTTTCTATTTCTTATATTATATATTTACTTATTATTATTTTTCTTATGTATTTACTTGTAGATGTTTAATGTAATATTTATATTTCTTATATTGCATATTTATTTTTAATATTATAATATATTTTTTATGTAATATTTTTATTTCTAATATTATATATTTACTTACTATTTATTTTACAATACATTTATTCTATTATACATTTTATTTATTTATTTATTTTAATATTAAGATAGATGTTTAATGTAATATTTTTATTTCTTATATTGTATATTACTTATTCTTATATTACGATAGATGTTTAATGTAATCTGTTGATAAAAAAATATTTAATGTAATATTTTTATTTTTTATATTATATATGTACTTACTATTTATTTTCGTATATTATATACTTGCTTATTCTAATATTATGATAGATTTTTAATGTAATTTCTATATTTCTCATATTGTATATTTAGTTATTATTTATTTTACTATACATTTTTTTAGATAGATGTGTAATTTAGTTTTTCTATTTCTTATATTATATATTTACTTATTGCTTATTTTTTCTTATATTGTATATTTACTTATTTTAATTTTTTGCATTTGTATATTACTATAGATTTTTAGTGTAATATTTTTATTTTTTATATTATGTATTTACTTATTATTTTTTTATTATATCATATGATAATATTACGATAGATGTTTAATGTAATATTTCTATTTTTGATATTGTATATTTAGTTATTAATCTTATTGTATATTTAGTTATTAATCTTATTGTATATTTACTTATATATATTTAATGTAATATTTATATTTATTATATTGTATATTTACTTATTATTAATATTACAATATTTTTTTAATGTAATATTTTTATTTCTCATATTGTATATTTACTTACTATTTATTTTACTATACATTTTATTTATTTACTTATTCAAATATTACGAAAGATGTTTAATGTAATAGTTTTATTTATTATATTGTATATTAACTTATTATTATACTACGATAGATGTTTAATGTAATTTTTGATAAAAAGATGTTTAATGTAATATTTTTATTTTTTATATTATATACTTACTTATTCTAATATTATGATAGATGTTTAATTTAATATTTATATTTCTTATATTGAATATTTACTTATTATTTATTTTACTATACAACTTTTGGATCAATGTGTAATTTATTTATTTTCATTTCTTATATTATATATTTACATATTTTTATTTTTGCTTATATTGTATATTTACTTATTATATTTTTTAAAAAAATTGTATATTACGACAGATTCTTAGTGTAATATTTATATTTCTTATATTATATATTTACTTATTATTTGTATTATTTAGATTGTATATTTACTTATTATTTTATTTTATTTTTACTATATCAAATTATAATATTACGATAGATGTTTAATGTAATATTTCTATTTTTGATGTATTTACTTATTATTTATTTCAATATATTATTTCTATTTATTATATTACATATTGATTTTAATTTATATTCTTATATTGTAAGTTTACTTATTATTATCGTTTACATTTAAAGATAAATGTTTATTGTAGTATTTACATTTTTAAATTGTATATTTACTTATTATTTCTTTTCTTAATATTGTAGTTATATATGTTTAATGTAATATTTCTATTTCTAAATATATTTACTTAAATGATAATATTACTTAAGATGTTTAATGTAATATTTCTATTTTTGAATATATTTATTTATTTTATTTACATTTTTTATTTTTTAATGCCACATGGCAATTTCTCGAAGAAGGAGTTTATGCTGATGTGGACGCTTTCTGGAGCTTGAAAAGCTCCCTTTTATTATTATATTGTATATTAACTTATTCTTATACTACGATAGATGTTTAATGTAATTTTTGATAAAAAGATATTTAATGTAATATTTTTATTTTTATATTATATACTTACTTATTCTAATATTATGATAGATGTTTAATTTAATATTTATATTTCTTATATTGTATATTTACTTATTATTTATTTTACTATACAACTTTTGGATCAATGTGTAATTTATTTATTTTCATTTCTTATATTATATATTTACATATTTTTATATTATATACTTATTTATTCTAATATTATGATAGATGTTTAATTTAATATTTATATTTCTTATATTGTATATTTACTTATTATTTATTTTACTATACAACTTTTGGATCAAGTAATTTATTTATTTTCATTTCTTATATTATATATTTACATATTTTTATTTTTATTTTTGCTTATATTGTATATTTACTTATTATATTTTTTAAAAAATTGTATATTACGACAGATTCTTAGTGTAATATTTATATTTCTTATATTGTATATTTACTTATTATTTGTATTATTTAGATTGTATATTTATTTATTATTTAATTTTATTTTTATTATATCAAATTATAATATTACGATAGATGTTTAATGTAATATTTCTATTTTTGATATATTTACTTATTATTTATTTCAATATATTATTTCTATTTATTATATTACATATTGATTTTAATTTATATTCTTATATTGTAAGTTTACTTATTATTATCGTTTACATTTAAAGATAAATGTTTATTGTAGTATTTACATTTTTAAATTGTATATTTACTTATTATTTCTTTTCTTAATATTGTAGTTATATATGTTTAATGTAATATTTATATTTCTAAATATATTTACTTAAATGATAATATTACTATAGATGTTTAATGTAATATTTCTATTTTTGAATATATTTATTTATTTATATTATTTACTTTTTAATGCCACATGTCATTTTTTCGAAGAAAGATTTTACGCTGATGTGTACGCTCTATGTAGCCTCAAAACCTCCCTTTTATTAGTATAGATATAGATTAGAGTTGGACATCTTTTTATATATAAGACATTTTTATCTAAATTTCCAATATAAGACATTATTCGATATCTCACAACTTGATCATGCAAAAATCTTTTGAACATTTATGGATTTCGTTGAAATTTTTAATTGTCACGATCTTTGAGAACTTTAAAAGAGTATATATGTAACTGAAAAATGTAAAAAAAATTACATACATTTAGTGATGATAAAAAAATAATTGGTGAGCTTTCATATACGAGAGGGACTGCAATGGTTAAAAAGGAACAAAACACAAAATTTTATTACCGGTGGAATTTTGAAAAATGTCTAAACAAGGATATATAGTGTGAGCTACGAGTATACAAATATATAATAATTAAATAAGTTGTGTAATCGTTGGCACAGAAGTTGGAGAAGAAATCATTTTTGATAGTCATATCCTAATTAAATATGTGAAATAGACATGTCATATCCTAATTAAATATGTGAAATAGACATGTTTGTTTGTTTACTATTATAGGTCTATGTAGGCTTCAACTTCATATACAGGAGACTGAATTTGTAATCGAATGCAGTGGGTGGTTTTGTGTTAAATATGTTTCATGTTTTGATACATTCATTAACTAATAAGTATTTCTTATCAATGTACACAATCAGAGAAAAAAAAAAAAACTCAATATATATACGGTAAATATAATTTGGATATTATTAGCTCACATTTATATTTGTTTGGACCATAAATAATACAATTAGGGAGAATTATTTTTCAGGCATGACCCTCTTTCCTGCGAGATCTACATCAAAAACTATCCATTATTTTGATCTCATGTAGTTATTAGAAAAAGAGATTCTGGTCATAGAGATCTTGTAAACTTAGCAATCATGTTGACATGTACAATCACGCTTAGGAGGGATACCAGGGAGGGTAGGTCGATCAGAACAGTCACAACGTATTGCCGCATTTTTTGGAAAGTTAGGTATTTTTTTATAATCATTTGCACATTTACTCTTTCCATCATTTCCGCATGCTCCAGGAAAAACTTTTCCGGCTTTGCATCCAAATTTTTTCACGGCTTCTACCTCCACTGCATTTATCAACATTAAAAGATTATTAAATTGTAGCATTGTTTAAATCATCAATGGATAACTCAAAAAAATACCTTTAACATTATTTAGAACGAGAAATGTGAGAACACAAGAAACCATAAACATAACATTATATCTCATGGCTGAAAATGATGAAAAATACTTAGGAACAAAAAAAAAGTTGTTTGTCTTACACTCCTATGAAAACAATATTCTTCTTTGCCAACAATTCAGAATAAATTCACTCGACTAGGATAAAAATAGATTTGAAATCAATTTAAAAAGTATAAATAAAAGTAATGGTGGAGAAAAAATAGCCAACAAAATAGATGGAATTGATCTTTTCCTTTTCGAAAAATTCTCCAAGAAGAAGTAAATTTTAACTTTCTTTTGTTTTAACTAATTTTGATATTTAAAGACAAACACTTCACCAAAAATACTTTCGTAGCTGTTTCATTAATTTATTAAGGGCAATTCTCTCAAATAGTTTTTTATTTTTTAAAATGTTTTTTGTCACAAAATAGCACTACAAAATAACCGAAATAGCTTTTTTATTTTGAAAATTATTATCTATTTTAATATTTTAAATTTTTAAATCTCAACTTCAAAACCACACTCCATAACTCTAAACACCAAGTATAAATTATTTACACTTTTTAATAAAATCTATTTTAGTCATTTTTCTCTTTAAAAACTATTTTTGTGACAAAAAGTTTTTAGGACTGTCATAAGGTATTTCTCATTTATTAGTTTAATTTCAATATTATTATTACTTCAAACATTGTAATTATATATAATCGTGTTCTCCATACTTTTAAGTTATTTTTCTTATGTGACATGTTTAAGTGATTTTTAGCTGATTCCTTAATATATTAATTTCAATAATATATTATTAATTTTAAACTTTGTAATTATATATATAATTATTTTCTTAACTTTATACACAATTCTAATTAACACCATGTATGTGATATTTATTGTAATTTAGGTTATATTATAATAATATGTGCTGATACAGAGAAACTATCTATATGCCGAACCTATGTTAGAATATATTTTATTATATCATAATATCTGATCCTATGTTAGTGCATATAAATATTGTCATCATAAGTTTGATTAATATACACTAAAATTATTCCCACATATAATAACTTCCAATCAGGGTATTATTTAAAATGGAAGCCCGTTTTTCTCGCTCTTATTGTGAATATTTATCCCGTTAGAAATTATTACAAGCTTAAATTTAAAGTGTTCAAACTTTGGAATACATAGAAAAAAATAAAAAAAAATGTTTTAATTGAATTGATGTTGGTTGATACCGTTGTAAGTATTTTTAGTTTCTTTCATTATTGATTTCCATTAATTATATGATTTAGTTTTAGTAATTTATTTAGTAA
Source organism: Moricandia moricandioides (assembly GCA_905132885.1). Taxonomy (NCBI): domain Eukaryota; kingdom Viridiplantae; phylum Streptophyta; class Magnoliopsida; order Brassicales; family Brassicaceae; genus Moricandia; species Moricandia moricandioides. The sequence continues at coordinate 87,389 of CAJHQQ010001125.1, forward strand.
TTTATTTTAAGGGGGCAAGGTTTTGTGATTTTGTTTGTTGATGAATGTTATCTTGGTAACTTTCACTTTAAGTATTTTCAAGGAGATTTATTTTGTCCTAAGTAATTTCCTATTGGTGACTATACAACAGAGTATAAAACAATTCTTCTACCTTTTAAGATAAACTTCTATAGAATAACCAAATTACTATTCATATATAAATAATTTGTTGTTCAGTTTAAAATTATCATAATAATATTTAATTTATAATATATGTATTAATAAGTAACTATAACATCATTATCATTATGCCCATAAAACACCTAGTTTTTTTTATTCTTTTAGAAATTACTAGGTCGTTTCATGTGCCATTCACATCACCAATCTTTCTATATTCTTATTTGCGAAGTGTTTTTTTTTTGTATTCAGGCTCTCAAGTAAAAGTTAGAGAGTTAAAGGCATTGATACCCTTAATGAATAGTTATAAATAATACATTATATAATCAGTCAATTAATTAAGAATTAATATAATAAATTCAAAAATATAAACTCAAAATATTAATCAAGATCATTATCTTAAAAATATTTTGTATTGTATTATTATCCAAAAGTATTTTATCACACAATGTTATTTTTTTCTAAAAATAAATATCTATATATTTATCATACATATATTGATATCGGTTTTTTTTTTAAATTATGCCCGCAAGTGTTGGAAAAACACCTAGTTAAAATAAATTATATAAACATAAACAAATGATTTATAAATCTAACTTATTTAAAATATTTAATTATACATAAATTTTAAATATTATGAAAATTATTTTATTGTGTTTTTTAAATAATTAATTTTGAGATATATAAATATTTATACAAATTTTGCTCAATTTTATACTACCTTAAAATGGAATTTTTAATTCATTAAGCCATGTCATTGTTTTTACGAGAATGCATGTGGAGATGATACTAAGTAGTTATTGTACTCTATAGATTTAAAGTTTAAATAAAATTTAAGATTTGGAAACTTGATTAATCATCTATATGCTGATTTATGAATCAGACTATGTTTTTAAAATATTTAAATATACATAAATTTGAATTCTATTTAATTTAATTTAGTTTGTGTTTGTTAAATACAGTTACCAATTAATTTTGAAAATAGATATTTATATAAAAATTCAATTTCTTTTCATATTTTTTAATTATAATCAAATTTATTTTGGGTTTGCTTATTAAAATATACCTACAAGTAATTTTTACAAAAATATATCTATATAAAATTGCTAACTTTTATATTTAATTAAAAATAAAATTTCTTATATTTGTAATTGTACTGACTTTTAATCATTTAAAAAAATTATGTATTTATTTAAATTTTGGTATATAACAAAATATAGCTATTACTAGGTGATATTCTCTTACTCATGCACATATATAAATATTTATAAAATAAAAAATATATATAATTGATTGATATTTTAATTTAATAATAGATTACTTTAATTGGTATATATAATTTATAGTCATAATATTATATTTATTTTAAGAGAAATATCCTAAGATAGTCTTAATTTTTTTTTTGCCACAAATATAGTCTCCAACGATCAATATGAATAAAATTTTCATTAAAGAGCTAAATATACAATTATATCCCTAGAGTTAACTAATATAGACTTATAATTTATAGTTAAAGGGTGGTGTTTTGGGAGTGAATTTTAAAAAAATAATTAAAAGAAAAATAAATATTAGAAGTTTAAAAACAATATTTTTAAAAATATTTTCAAAAAACAATCGAATTTCAAAAAGATATAATTCGAAACTATAATTAAAAATATATATATTTTTGAATTTTTTATTTATTTATATTTATATATCTAGGATATAAGAGTATTCCGCCTATTTAATGAAACATTTTGATCATTTTCTTTTTTTGAGACCCTTTTGTGACAAAAACTTAAAAAGTGTTTGTTTGAGAGAATTACCTTAATTTTAATTAGATATGTGATTTTGGATATGTAAAATATATTCGGTTTGGTTATCACCTGGGTATATTGGATGCATCTAGTTCTCAGAATTTAACTATAATATATTTTGTTCTAGATAGATTAAAATTTTGATTAATTTTGTTATTTTCATTTGAGTTGGTTATTGTCTTAGATATGTAAATATACATTTTAGTAAAATTATGTAAAATTGATAAGGAATTAAATATAAAAAAATGTTTGATAATATTTTGAATTTTCCTTGCTTTGTAAATATATAAATATAAATAATTTCATTTGTAGACAAAATATTTGTTTTATAAGTACCATTAAAGAGAAAAAAAAACACTTCTACCTTGCTTTATAAATATAAATAATTATTTAAATAAATAACTAAAAACAAAAGTAAAAACATATTTTTTCATAGTTTTCAAACCCGAAATTTTTATAAACAAAATAATTATTTTTTCGAAATTTTTTCTTCAATTTTTTTTTTCTTTTTTTTTTGAAAACTGAAAATTCTGTTTGAAACTATTTAAATTTTTTTATTTTAAAATTTAAGTATTTATGTATTTATCAAAATTCCAAACCCCACCCTTCAAATGTAAAGACTAGTTTTAGATTAGTTAACCTTGGAGTTATAAAAGACTATTTACCTCTGTAAAACTAAGGGTAAATGTGGTTAAGGAAATATGAAAAATGGTATTATAAATGTGACAGTTTAACCAATTTCTCATTTTTCTTAGCATACATCATTTGAAGACTTCATTAACATATTTCATTTTGAGCCATCAAGACTTCATTAGCAAACTCTGAAAGAATCTTATATTACTTTTGTATTAAATTATTATGATAAAATATTTGTTTGTAAATTAGTATTTCATCGTTCATTCTCCATATACAACAAATAACTGAACTATTCCATGTAAAAAAATATTGTAAACAAAATTAGCAAACAAATATTTTCTGTTTGATAAAATTTCACAAGTGAACTTTTAAGAAAGTCTACACTTAGTACTTAACAATATAATCAAACATGAAATTATAGTTCCATAACTATAATACATTAATTTTTGGGATACATTCAATACCATTAGGATTCATTAACACACATGGCAAAACAATAAAATCATGACTAATACACAAATACATTTTTAATAGAATTTCGACATAGAGTCCATTTGAAATTTGCAATGTGTAGACTTGATGTGTAGCCAATATTGTCATTTGCAGACTGTAAGAGAAGTATACTCTTTAAGTTACTTTTTTTAATTACATAATTTGTAAGTTATTTTTTTTTATTTGAAAAATGTGATTTTACACAAGGAAACTTCTAGAAAGTATGCATAAAAGCTTAGTTTTGTAATAAGTCAGAATTTACCCAGTATTTGACATTCATTAGCAGACTTCATCTGCAATATACACTTTTAACTTTTTAAAAAGATGTCAATTTTTCAAGGGCAGTTTGCCAAATATGAGTCACAATTTGATTTTAAATACAAAAGTGTACCACAAATTCAATCAAATGTAAAAGTAACCCAAAAGAGTAGCAAAATTACAGCAAACTCCTTATGATTAAACAAAAAACTTTTATTGAGTTTTACCATTATAACCCTCCGTGTGAGAATACTTCCCTAGAAGTTTTCCGAGAGAAGATCTTCTCGTACAATAAATCTTAAAATAATTAATTTTTTTGTAAGAAAATATTTATATGGGGGGGGGGGGGGGGAATTGAAATCATGTAACTATAAATATTGTAAATTTAGATTTATGAAATTCGAATTGTTTTCAACATAATGTAGATTGAGTCATGATAGTCTTTTGTTTAGGTTTTAGTAACATATGTTTTACTATTGTTGATATTTTTATGGTTTGATTTTTAAATCTTATCTTTTATTTTTTTAATTTGTCAAATATGTGTTAATGACTATCTAGTAACTTGATTTTAAACACTTTCTAAGTTTCTTTTAAGTTTAAGAGAGTGTTTTTGCTTACTTATTTGATTATAGGGTTTCAGAAGACTTTCCGAGAAGTCTTCTAACATATAATGCACTAGAAGACTTCACAACAAAGTCTACTATTTCCCGTTTAAATTTTAGTAGAATTTAATTATCCCACCTAATCATTAATTCAAATTTTAGGTTTCCTGCCTAATGCGACTTCTAGTATTAAAAAGTCATTTTAATTGTAGAGAAAATGAAAGTTTATTAAACATTGACGTTAAATGAAAGTTTATTAAACATTGACGTTAAAGACTTCCTAAGAAGTCTTATAATAATATGTGCATTATATTTAGTATATATAAGTATGGGTGTTTAGTTTATATATGGACCCGGGGGTCTTGGACTGACCCGACCCAAACCCCAGACCGGATAGGGTACCCAAAATACTAAAGCTTCTAGTATATATAAGTTATATATGGGTGTTTTAGTATATTTTAGTATTATGGATATTTTTTCTAAGTTTCAGATTTGGGCTTTCAAGTATGGTTTTGAGTTTCAGGTAAAATTTTAGATTTTCAAAAATATAATTCGGATAATCGAATAAAAGTTTGGTATTTTTCATATCTCGGGTCAGACTTTGGGTAAAATTTGAGATATTTTTTAATGTTTTTGGGTATTTTTTCTGGCCGGACCCAGCATGACCCAAACCGAATCCGACCCGAAAATAAAACGGAACCAAACCAACAACTTCTAATTACCCTATTGGGTCTAACTATTTAAGACCCAAACCGGCCCGGATCCGATGTAACCCGAACCGAACTCAAACCAACAAATTATAATTACCCTATTTGGTCTAAATATCTAAGACACGAAAGACTCGGTCCGAAGACCCTAATGCCCAGGCACTGCTGGGAAGCTAAGCATTAGAACACACAGTAGCACACAAATAATTATTTTTAAGAAATATGACTAAATTAATCCTTTTAAAATCAAATACAAGTTCTTTCTAAAATCAATTATTCAATCAAGCTCAAGATGAACCTTGATTTGTTGACTAGTCTCACTCCTTCACAGACTTGTACCAATTTATGAACCACTCAAGCTTCTAACCCCTAGATGTTTTGCTTCTCCTTATTCGAACGTACAAAACTCTCTCTTGCTAAAGATCTCTCTGTGTGTTACCCGGCCACCAAAATGCCAACGTCCTCTTTATACTTTAGAGGAAAACCTTTGACCTAAAGATCTATCTAATGGAAATTTTCCTTATCTGGTTCTTCGAATAAGCCAATCTTCCTTATTCCTAGGTGCTTTGCTTCTTCTTATTCAGACGTACAAACCTCTCTTGCTAAAATCTCTCAGTGTGTGTTACCCGGCCACCAAAATGCCAACGTCCTCTTTATACTTTAGAGGAAAACCCTAGACCTAAAGATCTACCTAATGGAAATTTTCCATATCCGGTTCCTCAGAGAATAAGCTAATCTTCCTTATTCCACAAGATCAATTGCTTCTTCTCAAATATTATCTTTAAATTGATTCTTCAATAAATCTTCCTTTAATGCTCTTATCTTGACTCGTACTCCACTCAACGCCTCGTCTCGTATCATAGTTTATGTCACACTTTATGAACTACTTCAGCTCCATCTTGACAATAAATCTTCGCCATCCACCGATTTGGACTGCATGATCTGACCGCTATCCGACTGAAAACCACATATGCCGAACAAAGAAAATATGAAAAGGGTGATCGAACACCAGGAAAAGAAACAGCATAGAAAGATTGAAGAAAGAGATGGTGACCGACGGCTGAAGAGCATCGCTGGCCACCGGAGCGAGCTCATGAGAAAGAAAGAGAAGAGAGAATATTCTCCCACTCCTCATAATTATTTTTCTTCTATTATATGATCTGGATTCTTTCTTCCCTTTACATTTATATTTTCTGTTACCAACATCTTGGAAATGAGAAATCAAATCTGGATTTTTCTATTTTCTCTGCTTCTACTAACTTCATATCTCAAGTACGATGTGCAGCTACAAGATCGGTAACGATGATCGAACCAGAGTCACGGATTGGACCTGAAGGTAATACGACGGAACAACATGGTGCGTGGTTCGACCAAGTGCGTCTCAGGTTGAGCTACAGAGAGCTCTTGATTGGGCATGTGGTATTGGGAGAGGTGACTAAGCAATCATTATTGTGACTATTACGAGCCCGATACGATATGGTCGCACGCATCTTTTTTGTTTAATGCGTATTTATCAAACCAATGGGAACACTCGCATTGCTTGTTACTTCGGTGGAACAGCTACTACATTCACCAAGATAAACCCTAGTAAGTTTCTTGCACCATGTAGGGTACTGAAATGAATAATCGATTAATTTTGCCAAAATATCTCTCTTTATATATATATAAATGTTATGCCCTGTTTTCTATTATGGATTTACCCATGTATATTTATTTTTCAAATGACACAAATTGGATTTGAGACAACCTCTCTAATAACTTCTTTTTGTTATAGCATTATATTTTCCGCTATTATTTTAGGGAAAATTGCCAAAAAAGGATGAAATAGGTATACTATTGTCCCTTTAAAACAAAATTTTGGATCTTTGTCCCTCTAGTACAAACAATAATGAATACCCCATTTTATCCTTATTCTATTGAAATTTTCCTAATTAAAATGTTAATTATTGGAGATTTATTATTTATTAGGGATTTATTATTTATTAGGGAGAAACGTGTCAGATCCTCCGCCCATGTCCGTACCCGCCGCGTGTCTCCGTTCTCGTCACCGGTGCCGCTGGTTTCGTCGGCACCCATGTTTCCTCCGCCTTGAAAAGACGTGGAGACGGCGTCCTTGGCGTCTTAGCTTCATCCTCAGAGCCACACAGACCCTTTACGTCTCCGCACAGTCCCGGGTTCCCAAGGAAGCTGTTCTTGTACATCTCCTTAGCTAAAGAAGGTGGTAGCTCACCGGTTAACCGGTTATTTGACAGATTCAACTGGTTTAGCTTCAAACTCTGTAATGAAACCGGGATGTTGCCGGAGAAAAGGTTACCGGAAAGATCGAGATAGTTCAAGACTGACAAATTCCCGATTTCGACCGGGATTGGACCGGAAAACTGGTTACCGGCTAAGTTCAACTCGTTTAGCTTCTTCCACGATTTGATTTTAGGAGACAGCTCCCCTGTAAACCGGTTACCGTGAAGGTCAAGGGTACCTAACTCACCAAGATTCATCAAGCTTTCAGGCAACGAGCCACTTAACTTGTTTCCGGCAACCTTAATCAGTTGTCGGCAAGCGGAAACAAGTTATCACCGTTGCACTATGATCGCCTCTCTCTCCCCTGAAACCAAACAACACAAACTCCCAACTGTTCAGATATGTCACATTATCACCTAACATCTACACAGGATACATACCAACTGTCATTGCCTTGGGTGCCCACGAAATGCATGTGATATCCCCTGCAAAGAAAAAATAGTTCAAAAAGAGCGTTTAGTTTTCTTTTTATTGTTCACCCATGTACCTTGAAGTTTAAGGTATATGGAAAGATTTTAAAAAATAGTTACAAACAGAAATTTGACAGCCTATTTTCAAGGGTACACTCACCTTCGTGGGCTTTCTCTGCTGTGTCCAGAACACTTCCAGTTTCAGCACATAACCACTGCAATGTGGAACCATGGCTTGCTGCCAATATTTTTCCCTCCGGACACAAACTGAGGCGATCATAGTGCAACGGGTTTCCCCCCGCATCGCAAAGTGGAATCGGGAACACCTTCAAAGTCTTTGGATCCTCATCAAGATGATACCGCACTTCAATCAAATTACACCAATGCTTTCAGTTTATTAAAATAAGAATAATGTCATTCTATCTTAATCTTCAACGCCAAGCCACAGTTCTTATTGCTACGAGGAATCTGCTCACATGTGGCAATGCAGATAATATAAATATTTTACTAACCATTGATGTTCCAGAGTCTGATTGAACCATCTTTTGAAGCGGTAATGATTTTGTCAGAGTTGGGAGAAAAGCATAACCAAGTCACTGCACTCTAGCATAAGGTTTACAGAATATTACTTAACCGTTTTTGGCTAGATTTTCGGATCTTGTTTATTTTTTTTCCAGAACTTACATTCTACCACTATAGAAGGTAGACGAAGAACTAGGATATGGTATACGACGATTGTAGATAGAAAAACAATGTCAAGAATCCACTTCCTACCGAGCTAGATAAATGTTTATCTCTACGACTTACAGTCAACCAAAACCGTAGATTACAGAGACTTCGGTAGATTATATATTCTGAGCTCGTAGTTATATATGTTTTTGATATATTGCGCATCTTAAGCCGTTTAGAACGCTGTCTTTCTGTTAGATTACATATTCTACATCTCCGTAGATGGTAGATCGTAGATACTAACACATTTACTCCATTTTTAAATTTACAATTTAAAGATATTTTTTAAACAAAAATATTTTTCTTATATGAACATGCTTATCTACATCAAGTTTACTATTTTTCCATAATTTTTTACCTTTTAAAAAAAATAATATGAATTTTCAAAGACAAAAAGGGTAGTGAAAGTCCAAACATGCCAAAAATTGATTTTGTTCTAAGGGGACAATACAATAGTTATTTTGTCCCTTTTTGGCAATTTCCCCATGTATGGGAGTACGTAATAATCGATGAGATATTTTATAGAAAAAAATGGAAAATAAAGACAATTTCTTCTTAAATTTGTCACAATATGATTTGTAGAAGATTTTTTAGGTAAGTAGGATTTAGTTTCCATTTAATACAATTATGCCCTTATATTTACCTAAATATAATAATATTTCGTTATTTATTTTAGTTTTTAAAAATTAATAAAGTAAAAAATATATTAACAAAAAGAAAAGAAGTAAATAAAGGAAAAAAAACGGTGAAAACAAAACGTTTGTAAAAAAACTTTATTTTACCCTAACTACTTCCATCGGTCTCCTCCTCTTCTCCGCCGACCATTCAAGCGATTTCTATGGTGATTTACGGTGAGATAAAAGCATCATGTTTTTTTCCACCCGAGAGCTTCGTTTTTTCGTTGTAAATCTCATTATTGTCTTCTTTTTCTTTGTTATCAGCCATAGATTGAAGAATTGGTGGTTTGTTCTTACTCTACAGTTTTGTCGGACAAATCTAAGAAGAAAGTGTCGATGAAGAAGAGAGAGAGAGATACAAGGAACGATGGAGATAGAGATCGTGTGAAGAGAAAATCGTGGGGAGAATATACTTAGAGATATTTAGGATAGATTTAGGAAAGATATTTAACGAAATTTGGAAGTTTTCATTTTTACTTTGTTTGACTAGAATATACATCATACGTAAGTCAGAAAGCTGTAAAGAGAGTGGAAACTACATTCTACCACATGCTATTATAAGGTAAAAGGCAGAACAATGTATGACGTGTAAAAAAAAAATGTATTTCACTGACTTTTGGATAAAACTTGTAAAAAAGTCACAGGTAAACTAAAGACATCTAGCTAGAATAATACGAGACAAAATCTAGTTAGGGTAAATTATAGAAGAAAGTGTAGTTTATATTTTCTATCCATGGTACACCTATGTATTATACTTTGTATTCGATTACTACACTACGTTGATGGCTATAATAAATATTATACTCTAGCTATGATACTAAATAAAATATAGTTCCAGAATTTTTAAAAAATAAATTTAAACATAAAAGTAGATATACTTTGGTTTCTAATGATTTCTATATTTTTAAATAATTTTTGACTTTATTTTACTATATTTTCCGCAACACAAGGGCAAAACTTGTCCAAAATAACTTAAAGTATCAAAAGTCTTATTTGGACAAACAAACATCGAAAGTGTCTTGTTTTTCCAATTTTCCCTATTTTATATGTTGCTTGCAGGCTACGGAACGTGCTCCTATGATGTATCCAAGTAAGAACCTTAATTGCATATTTTTGTTCGTTATGCCGTAAGTATCTTTTTGGTCAACTTCTCTCCATCATATTAATGTGTGGATCGTGTGAAACACATGACTTTTGCTTAATTTTTAATTAAAGATGTAAATGATGGGAAGATTGACATGTAGTGTTCATTTTGGGATTTTCTTCATATAAATGGAAAGTCTGACAAAAATGCATTAATGTTTCGAAACATCATACGGAGAGCCAGTTTTCAAGTTTTTTTTACACTGAAAAACAGTTATTGTTCTAGGACATTTTCTTTAACTTATTCCCTTTTTTCCTAACTAAAGCATAACTAAGTAAAATCAAATAAAATTAGTAGGATCCATCACTTATCTTCTCTTCCTTCATCATGTGATTGTATCCATCAAAAACCGTTAAAGCCACAGTTCTAACATCACCTTCCATGTGAACCTGGTCAATAAACAAATCAAAGTGTTTGTGAACTAAATATAGTTATCTCAATCTGTTAAAAGGTTAAATTTTCTTTTGCAACCAAATTACAACTCTAAAATAATATGATAAAATTAGTTATGAATAATTTTTACTTGTAGGCTTCGCCATTATGAATCCTTCCAGTAAATAGAGAAATCTTCCACTTTTACTATTGTTCAAGAATAACTTTGTAGTAAATTTTTTTTTTGTTAGTAATCATATTTGGAATAAAAAATATTATATAAGCCTTAAAAATTAACTTGAGCGAGACACATAGAAAACTGATTTATCAAATAATATTATAGAGATTATATTTTAAACATCTTACCAAAATAATTTTCGTCACAGCAAATAAAATTTTGTTATTATTTTATTTAATTTGTTTTGCCAAAACTAAAATATTATCATTAAAATTGTACATGTCATAACATGAGGGGAATTTGACACTTTTTTATATAGTCATGTCATGTTTTCTTCTTGATAATGAATATGGTAGTGACACATAAACAATTTTTTTTTAAAATCACTTTACAATTAATATTTATTATTATTGCTTTAAATTAGTATTTTTAAGGTTCATTTACAACTAATTTTGATAATTTATATATAAAATATGATATATATTTTATATTTGTAATAATATTTATTTTCATTAATGTGATATATAATATACTTTAGTGGCGATATACAAATTATTAGTCATTATCATATTTAAAAAATCTTAAAAAATAACTATAAAAGAAATTTATTTTAATGTTGATATATAAGTTATTATATTTTAAAAATTTCTGGTTGGATCCTATATTTATTGAATCAAAAAACCAAACCGAAAACCGAATGTTTACTCGAATTTTCAAAATATAGATTATATACCTAAAAGTATCAATTATATTTAGTTTCCAAATAACCAAATATACTAAAAATATTATTTCAAAACTGTATTATCCTGAAACTAAATTATAAGAATACTTTTTAGCCGAAATATTTCAATTATCTGAATTACCAGGTTTTTATCCAAACAACACGAATTAATCGATATTTAACCTGAGAAAACCCAAAATATCCGATGCTTTTACCCATATTACCCAAAAAAAAACAAAACTGGGTTGGACCCTAATTTTAAGATATTAGCCACTCCCAACTTTGCTACCGGAATCGAACGTAAACTGATATGACCGAACCGAAACCAAACTGCTTCTTTAACCAACCGAACGGTTTGTAAATCTCTAAAAGAAGAAAAAAAATAAGAGAAAACAAAAATTGAAATATCTGAACTTAACCAAAAACCAAATTGCCAAGCCTAATTACAGCATTTATTTTGTAAATGTCTATATGTATTATGAGGATTCATGTCTAATGTTCTGCAGTTCTGCTTGCACCACCGTTATTCATTTTACAAAAAACTACATATGGGTCTGTAAATAAATAACTAAACACACATAAAAGCTAATTAAATGGTAGTAGCCAAACGTGAAAAATCTTGTCACTTGGGCCAATTCGAAACTCTCAAATTCATCCATTATACTTCTAACATTTACCACTAAGCTAATGGAGATATTAGTTAAAAATAGTTGAACTATTATATACTATTTTCAGGACCGGAGGCACATGCTACCCTAGCTTCTAGCCATGGCCGACACTGCTTACACCCTGATGAAAGTCGTGTGTAGGTTTGTTCTCTATCAATCTATTTAATTGTTGATAAATCGGTTTTCTAGGATTCAAATCCAAAATCTTCCGACACTGCTTACACCCTGATGAAAATCTTGTGTAGGTTTATTCTCTATTAATCTATTTAATTTTATAAAACGTTTCTCTAGGATTCGAATCCAAAATCTTTTAATGTAAAAATATGAATGACTTCTTAACTACTGAAACTAGAAATATACCACGTAATTTGGTTCACCCATGTGATTGAGGCCATCTGATTGAGAGAATGGTCAGGTACAAACTGTTATCTTTGGTACAGTCAATGAACTTGATCGAATCTTTTCTTGATCTGAGTAGGAACAAGATGGAAGACATATCTAAATCCATGAACGTTCAAGTGTAAGAGTTGTGTAAGAGAGTTGAAGAGCTCATGGGGTTTCACTATGCCTCATCAAGATCAATGCATAAGCTCTTTTTTTTAAAAAAAAATAATAATTGTGAACAACTTTGTCGAAATATATTTAGTTTTTAGTGTTTGTTGGGTATTGTATGCCTTTTCTTTTGTGAAATTATTATGTTTTTAATTAAACAGATACTCTTTGCAGACAATTCCTTGCTTGTGAACGCCTCTTCTCAACTTTTCAATATTCGTTATACAATAAATCGATGGAAAGTATTATTCCTGATATTAAAATTCATAAAACAAATCTTATGCTATTAATTTCTCGACCATTTTATTACTTTTGAAGGCCCCTTCGATTCCTTAACGAGATCCAGATTATTCTTTGCTCTTTTGATTAGGTTAACTTGTGACTAAATAAAACCTAACCTCTCTTGTCTCAACCTCCCAAGTCCCCATCATTTGATCATTGTACTTAAAAGAGTGTGACAATTAATATATTTATGTATAATATGGGTTTCTACTTATGGTTCTGTTATGATCTGGATTCTTTTATTTTTTTGATAAGAATGTGAATTTAAGGACACAAGGGATACGATTAGTCTTTGAGAACAAATCCTAATGCATCAATAGAAGCTAATAAATGTAGAGGTCTAACAAAGCCCCCTAAAAAGATATATAAGAAAACTTTGGAGGTTAATCAAATCCCTAAAGTTTTGATTAAAACTTAGCTGACAATGGATTGTTCTAACAACTATGTATGCCCCGTAGACCAAACGTCTTGTCTTGAGACTGGTACCTACATCAAGGACGTGTGTCAGTAGAGTAGAACAGTCGGAGACCAAGACAAGGAGGACGTATGGATGTCTTGAAGGCCACTCCGAAAGGATAACACACGAAACGAGGTTGACTAACTCCCGGTCCGGCAGTCACTTGATGGAGTCCACCAAACACCGTGAGCTCCAGAAGTACGATGTGAAGATGAGCGTGGGGGTGATACTTCGGTCCCTTAACATCCAAAGTACGATGTGAAGCTACAAGACCGGCAAAGATGATCCGACCAGAGTCACCGATTCGACATGAAGGTAATACAGAGAGCTCTTGATTGGGCATGTGGTATTGAGAGAGTTGATTACTCAGTCATCGAGAAACCAATGGGAACAATCGCATTGCTTGTTACTTCGGTGGAACAGCTACTACACGCACCAAGATAAACCCTAGTAAGTTTCTTGCACCATGTAGGTTACTAAATGAATAAATGATTAGTCTTGCCAAAAATATCCCTCTTTATATATAAAAATGTTATGCCCTATTTTATGTGGATTTACCCATGTATACTTATTTTCCAAAAATAAGATAAATGACACAAGAAATACAAGATTCGATTATAGCATTATATTTTCCGCGATTATTTTATGTATGGGGAGTACGTAATAATAGATGAGATATTATATATGTTGCCTTTTAAGTATCATTTTGGTCAACTTCTCTCCATCATTTCTTATGTATGTGTGGATCGTGTAGAAACACATGATTTTTGGTTAATTTTAGTCAAAGATGTAAAATGATGGGAAAATGACATGTTCAACATCACATCTAGTGTCCATTTTTGGGATTCTTTTCATATAAATGGAAAGGCTGACAAAAATGCATTAATGTTTCAGTAGAGAATCCATAAACAACCTTTGAATTTTCTTTTACCGAAGACCAGGGTCTTCTCGTTTAATGACAAATCAACTAATTATGAGGTAGAGTTTGACGTGTTTCAGAGAAATATTAAATAAATATGTGTGTTTTAGAAACATAATTAAACTGATATTCAAGAAGTTTTGACATTTCTAAAAAATTATCTTTGACCTTGTCGTTTTTTGGTAACCTTTATTAATCAAGAATCATATCTGAAGAAATATTAATGTAGGACAATGGCATTTCAACTATATATACCTGATATATATCAAATGGATGGCTAAACAAAGATAAATACAAATCATTGTAAAGAAGAGAATACAAACTCGTTTAATAAAGATCAAAACGTTTCCACCAATTCACTAATCAAAGGTATTATGTCAATTATCTAGTTGTATGGTTCTGTTACATGGATATTCATGACTTTATATTGTAATAGAATTTGTAAAAACAATTTAAATTTCTTCATCTATCATGTAACAGTACTTTAAACACACACACACAAAACTGTTTATCATGATAGATCTCCTTTGAATTTGAAGTATTTTAATATAATGATAAATCCATATAACAATACCTGAACACAAAAATATTATATGCAAATTCAAATAAATTTTAATTCAATTAAAAACTTACAAAGCTCATTATGTGTATTTGTACTAATTATAAAATAATCTACAATTTTGAGATATAATACAATGTTAACGACGATTCTGAATTGGCGATAATTTGATGTAAGTTGCAATTCAAGACCGGTATTTGGTAAAAGCTGATGGAGAATAACCAAATTATGAATGCACAGCCTTTATTTGGAGGTATAGGTGAAATTTTTTAACTCAAATTTAGTTTTTGATTTATTAGGAATATTTCCTCATAATTATATTGTTTTTGTTCATATAGGAACTGATGGAACTAATAGATATTTGTACGATCAGTTATGGAAGTTATGTGCTGGATCTTTGTTTGATCTCCCAAAAATTGGAGAACAAGTTTATTATTTTCCTCAGGGGCACATAGAGGAGGCAAGTGTTTCTCTATGAATGCTTACACATTATTTCTCCTATATTGTTATTTTATAAAAAAACAAATCTACAATTTTATGACATTATCAGCTTGTCGCATCAGCAAATGACGACTTGTGCCAATTAAAACCAATTTTTGATATTTCTTCAAAAATTCATTGTAATGTTATTAATATCAAGCTTAAGGTATGTATCTTTGGTATTTGATGATTCTTGTTTTTAGGATATACACATAATATCAATTGGCTTAAATTTTACATATTTAAGTTTTTATTATGTTTTATACATAATTTTAGGTGGAGCCCAATACAGATGAAGTTTATGCAAAAATTTCGTTGTTACCATATTCATCTGTAAGTGGAAACTTTTAGATTTTATTTATAATCTAATAGTATGTTTTCTTCTAATAATTTGAATAATTTTATGAATTTTCAATTATATAGGAAGTTGAAATCTCTATTCCTAATGAAAACAACAAACAAAAAATTAATTATTTTACCAAGGTGTTAACTCCATGGGATACCGGCAAACATGGTGTTTTTTGTTTATCAAAAAAACATGCAACTGAATGTCTTCCTACACTGGTATTTTCATTTAATATGTACACACCAAATAATTTAATAATTGACTTAAATTCTAAGTTTTTATATGATGCTTTGTATTAATTTTTTTTTAGGATGTGTCAAAGCTAACACCAAGCCAAGAGATAGTTGCTAAAGATCTCCATGATCATGTCTGGAAATTTAAACACACTTTAAAAGGTAACTAAGTTTTATATCAATTTTTTTGGGTAGTGATTACTAATATTTATTTCTCTATAAATTATCAACTAGGTACACCACAAAGACATTTTTTCACATCAGGTTGGAATGAGTTTTCAAGAAAAAAAAGTTTGGCCGTTGGAGACTCTTTTGTATTCCTTAGGTACATATAGATTATGTCATTTACATCTCCTTTGTTTCTTAATTTTTTTTGTGTTTTAAGTATTTTGTTTTTTTCTAGAGGAGAGAATGGGGAATCACGAGTTGGAATCAGAAAATCAGCTCCTCAACAAAACAACATATCATCACCAGTAATTTCAAAAGAGAGTATGCACCAAGGTTTAATTGCTAATGCATCAAGTGCTATTAAAACCAAACGTATGTTTGATGTGTTTTATAAGCCAAAGTAAGGAAAAGAGTTGGTTACTCTACTTAAACTTCATGAGAATATTTTTATTTAAATTAGCATGTTTGATTTATTCTTGATATGATGATATTAGGTCGAGCAAATTCATTGTCAACTGCGACAAATTCATGGATGCAGTGAAAAGGAAGTTCAATATAGGTTCAAGATTTACTATGAAGTTTGAAGGACATGATTTTAAAGAAATAATGTAAATTTTTGATACTCAAATAATTTTTAATTCATTCCAAATGTGATTACTTACAAATTTTGTTTTCTACTGCAAAGTTATTCTGGGACAATAGTAAAGGTGGAAGATTTTTCCATTTATTGGAAAGATTCAGAATGGCGAAGCCTACAAGTAAAAATTATTCATAACTAATTTTATTATATTATTTTAAAATATGCTTTCAAAATAATAATAAGTAAAATCCACAAACTTGTTTTTATAGGTACAATGGGATGAAACTGCAACAATTCCAAGACCAAATAAAGTCTCTCCATGGGAAATCGAACCTTTAATACCTTCATCAGAAATTCTCAAGTTAGCTTATGGAAAAAACAAACGCCAACGTGAGATAAACGAATTTGGTAAGAAACACCCTTTAATACGTTATGCTTCTTTTCTTATCAATTATCATCATATTTCTATATACAAGTTCAAATGTAATAATTCCTAAGTTGAGTCAAAGCCAAATTGGAGAATCAAGCATAAAATCTTCGAAAATTCTTTCAACCTATTTATCATAATGAAACTAATGATTCAAAAATTTCATCTGGTTGGCTAGTGAGCTATGCAGGTCCTGTTATGTCCAAACGAAATTACAGTGACCAAATGGTCGAGTCATCAAAAGAAAATTTAACCACCAATGCATCTGGTAGCTTCAAATTGTTTGGAGTTTATGTAACGGCTTCCACCAAATCAAGAGATGTTTTGGAACCACCCGACTCAAACCAAAAGAGTAAAATTTCTGAAAGCTTTGAAGAAGAAAAGCTTGATCAAATTCAAGCAGTGACATCACTAACAGAAATCCAAAGGAAGGAAAACAGTTTTACTTCAAGAAGTACTAAGGTATGAAAAAGAGCATCATCTACTTATTCTTTACTTCTTAGTCAATTCTAAAATTATCTCTTATTAATAACTAGAACATTATAAGATATAGGCTTTTGTAAAATTATTTTATTTATAAGAAAAGACTGGATTTTATATATGGGTGCACACCTAATAGACTAGATATAGTATTGATATGAAACTTGCATAAATTTTTAACAGATTAAGATGACTATATTTAGTTCACAAAAACTTGACATGTTTATTGACCAGGTTCACATGGAAGGTGTTGTTAGAACTATGGATTTAACTGTTTTTGATGGATACAATCACATGATTGTTGAACTAGAAAAACTCTTTAATATCGAAGGCAAGTTGCATATGCACAATCAATGGAAACTAACTTTTAAAGATAATGAAGGGGATATAATGCTTGTTAGAGACGATCCATGGCTGTAAGTTTCCTCTTTCTTCTTCTCTCAATTTTTGGGGAAATAAAAAATTAATCTATTTTTTTATTTTCTGTAGCAAATTTTGCAACGTCGTGAAGGAAATATTCATATGTTCAAAATAGGATGCCATAAAGTGAATTTTGAGAACCAATTCTCTAAAAGTGACTCAGCATTTACAACAATAATTTCACCATCAGATGTCAATGACAATTAAAGAGGGGTTTTTGTTATTTTAATGCTTGTTTTATATATAGGGATTGGTTCCCTGTTTGTGAGGAACGTTTACTTTCATTAAGTTTTCGTTTAACATTTGTTTTTAACTTGAAGAGTTTGGTTTTATGTTATAACTTGAACTTATTTGTTATAAGGAGATTAAGACTCAGTTTGTTGCGTTGACTAAATTTCTTTATATGATTACTGAGATATTTTGAATGAGACTATGTTCTTTTTTTATTTTGGCAATGTAAAATTTTTAATCATTTTCTTATTTTAAATCATCTAATTTCATGTCTTCTCTTATATGTTTTTGTTGGGTTGTTTTATATTGCATATCTTCTTCAAATTGTGCAACTACATAGATTTTTATTTGCATATCAATATTGAATTATGGTTGAGTTTTTTAAAATTATATATGTAACCTTTTAATTTAGTTTTATACAACAACTGTAGATCTCTTATTTATATCATGTAAACAAAATTTTATTTTGTTTTTAGTAATAAAATATGTTACATATGTTTACAAATCATAAATTTATTCACAATAAAATATTTCATGAAAAATAAAAAAATTATTTTATTTTATTTTTAATATTTTAATATTTTGATTTTTATAATAAATAGAATTACATGTTAAAATTGTGGTCAATTGAGTTCAACAGAAAATGAATTTTTATGTTTGTTTGTTCAATTGAGTAATACCTTTTATATATATTATTAAACAAATTTCTTTATACAATTCAAAAAATAAATATCATATGTATCATCACAAAAAATAGTTTAAGTTGTGTAGATATCGTAAAATCCTAATATTAAATTTTATATTTATAAATATGTATATCATTACCGAGTTTATTTTATTATTTAGTATTAAAATATTAAAATTTAAAATTATTATATCCATTTTTTTTAATTTTATTATAGGTTAGGAAAATATGCTTTTTTATTATTTTGAAAATAATAATTTATTTAATTTTTAAATTAACTATTAATTATAAAAAATGGATAATCTAAATATTATATGAATATATTGAGTCTACATAATAAGAGAATAACTCAAGGGTGAGATTTTATAAATTAATACAATTCTTCTTCCTAGGTGTCAATTTTTGGTGCACCACTTGATTGTGTAGCTTAAAAAGAAGAGATAGTGGAAGCTTCTTTAGTCCAGTGGTTTGACTAACGGTTCATTAATGTTTTTACACTAAGAGGTTTGAGTTTCAAGTCTCAAAAAGATGAATTATGCAAAATGCTTACATGAGATCTTGAGCATGTTGCAAGAAGCACTGTGAGGCGTGGATCTCATAGGCATTTCAGATTGATGCAGTCATGCGTGAATCATCACAGAGAATGTAAAATTTGTGCTTGTAGAATTGGATCTCACATCTAAGATCCGAACCGACCCGGACCCGACAAGACCCGAACCGAACCCGAAACTACAAATTCTAATTACTCTATTGGGTCTAAATATCTAAGACCCGAAAGACCCGGATCCGACAAGACCCGACCCGAACCGACTCGAAGACCCGAATGCCCAGACCTATTTGTAATGTTTCTCATAATTTGTAATAGCATAATTAACCAGTGTAAAAAAAAAACTAATATATATATATATATATATATAGTGGAAATTTTATTGTAACTTAAAAGTATATTTTTGGGCATTTTTGCATCTGACGTTCCGCGATTTGTCTAGCGTTTGAGCTTTAAATGAAATAAAAATATTTTTAACATGTTATTATCATGGATTTTGCTAAAATGAATCAAAATTACAATAGAAATGTAAAATTATACCCAATATTCAATAAAATGTAATTAATCTAATTTTTTAATAAAATTATCATTTACTTCTTATAACCAAACAAAAACTTGAATTTTTTTTATTTAGGTATATAAATTGAAATTTAATACAACTAAACAACTCGAAGGAATATAAATTGATTTTCTAACAATGTTTGTACAATGCTTTTAGTTTGCTAACAATAAGTTCAAAATTTCTCCAAAAAGTTTCAAAGATGTATGTAATTAAATTTATATTTTTTTTTTGTTTTAGACTTGTGATAAATTCTATGTAGACTTGTGATAAAGTCTACCAAAATGATTTTAAATTTTGTATCTTATGATTTATCATAATTTTCAGATATTTTCTTACATGGTTTTCATCTCTTCCATCCAAAATGTATGATTTACATCTATAGATTTTAAATTTGTGTTTTGGGTTTATATTCTAATAAAGTCACAGGCTCAAACTCTCTGTATTTACTTTAATTTGCTGATATTTTATCTTATAACTTTTATTTTTGATATTTTCAGATTTAAAGCTATTTTATACTTTTCCTGAATGGGTCTAAATGGACAAGGACAAATTAATTTTTTTTAATTAAAAATAGCATAGTTAAGTACTGCAAAAATACTTGACCCAAAAAAAAAGTATTGCAAAAATACACATTATTAAAAATATATTAATATCTGAGTTTACATTTTAGTGATTATTGTTTTGGGTTTAGTGTTGAAGGGGTGGGGTTGAGTCCCTAAATGTTATATAAATATTCAAAAAAAAAATTATTTTATTTTCATCATAATTTAAAGGTATTTTGAAAATTATCATTCATTAAAGGTAAATTTGCAAAGTGATATCAAATTTGTGGTAGAATTACAATTTTCCCTAATTTTATCATAACTTTTCAGATATTTTCTTACATAATTTTCATCTCCTCCATCCAAAATGTATGATTTACATCTATAGATTTTAAATTTGTGTTTTGGGTTTATATTCAAATAAAGTTTTTTTTTGCTAAATTTTGGGTAGGCTCAAACTCTATGTATTTACTTTGCTGATATTTTATCCTATAACTTTTATTTTTGATATTTTCCAATTTAAAGCTATTTTATATTTTCCTAAACGTAAATTTCTTTTAGAT
This sequence comes from Moricandia moricandioides, assembly GCA_905132885.1. Classification (NCBI taxonomy): domain Eukaryota; kingdom Viridiplantae; phylum Streptophyta; class Magnoliopsida; order Brassicales; family Brassicaceae; genus Moricandia; species Moricandia moricandioides. The sequence goes on from CAJHQQ010001125.1 coordinate 108,266, forward strand.
CTGGGAGCAGTAGCGGCCCTGGGCAGAAGCCATAGAAGCATAAGCTTCCGGTCTTTTTAAAAATATCTATGTTTTCGGCCAATTTTTTCCATTATTTAGAACTATTTATTTTTTACAGGCCTTCAAATTTTTTTGGTGCTTCCAGCCCAAGTTTTTTGGGCTTTCTCAGGGCCGGGCCTGTCTGGGAGATATACGATGCAATCCTCTAACGCTGCAAGATGTTCGACACAAACAATTAGTAACTGGCAGACAACAATCAACTACATGCAAAACTTAAGAGGAGTGAAACTAAAGAGAAGACTAAACCTTCTATGATGGCAATCAACGATCTATGCCGTATGGTTGGAGAGGGACAGAAGTTTTGCACATGAACACTTTTTGATTGCTTGATAATATCACTAAGCTTTAGGGATAATATCAAAGTTAATGTCCATATGGCTTGCAACTGCTACACCTTCATCTGGCTAATCAACTTTCGCGATCAATCAGTGGGTCAACGAGCAAGGATTAACCAATCTTCTTCTAAGGATAATTGCAAATTTAATTTAATTTTAAATTAGTTTTATTTATTATTTAAGGCCTATATGTTTAATTTCGTATAGGACCCGAAATATCTCAGGACCGGAACTGAATGTAAGATTCACATCTATTAATTTTAAATGTGTATTTTGGGTTTATATTAATATTCAAACTCCATGGGTTTACATTCCTACTAATTTATCTTATAAATTCTATTTTTGAAGTTTTTCAAATTTAAGTTATTTTCCGTTTTCTAATGCACAATTTTTCAAATCTGAATATATACGATACAGATACAATAGACTTCTTATGAAATTTGCTTAAAAATTAAGGATGAAGATGAAGTCTATCATACCATAAATTTCTAGTAGACTACATTAGAAGTCTACTAAAATATGACTTTTATTTTTTTGTCTTATGTTTTCTCATATTTTTTTATTTTTTGCAGGTATTCTCTTACATGGTTTTCATCTCCTCCATCCAATAATGTACATTTATAGATTCAAATGTGTATTTATAAAAAATACTTCCAACAAATGGTTTCGCATGAAGGTTTAGGTTAGGCTAATCTAATAGGGGTGGGCGTTCGGATACCCGTTCAGGTTCGGATCGGGTATTTCAAATTTTTGAGTATTTCGGTATAGAGGTATAGAACCTATTCGGGTATTTTTGTACTTCGGGTCGGGTTCGGGTATTTTTAGTTTGGGTTCGGTTATTTCGGGTCGGGTTTTCGCATATTTACATTTTAAAAGAAAAAAATTAAAATTTTCATTTCTCAAGTTTCTTGTATATAAGAATATAAATTTCACTTAACTGATTTTTTTATTTTTAATAGATTGAATGATTAATATATTTGGAGATAACATTTCAAAAATAAAAATACACTAATTTGGTTATTGTTTTTAAATTTTAGATATAACTTTTGTTAATGCATGAAACAAAAAGCTTGGCATACATTTGAAGTGGGTATCAAATTATTTTATTCGTAATTATATGTATATTATATGATTTTAATGTATGTATAACATCAATATATAGATATTTTAAATAAATTTAGAGATGTAAAATAGAAATATAAGGTAAGTATACATATGTTCGGTTATCTTCGGATATCCATTCGGATTCGGATATTACCCGTTCGGGTTCGGATATCCAATCTCTCCTAATTCAATACCCATTCGGGTATTTTGCTACTTCGATTCGGACTTTGGTTTGGGTTTTTCGGATCAACTTCGGGTGCGGCTTCGGGTATCGGGTAAAGTGCCCAGCCCGAAGCCATTAGGATTCATTAACACACATGGCAAAACAATAAAATCATGACTAATACACAAATACATTTTTAATAGAATTTCGACATAGAATCCATTTGAAATCTGCAATGCGTAGACTTCATGTGTAGCCTATATTGTCATTTGTAGACTGTAAGAGAAGTATACTCTTTAAGTTACTTTTTTAATTAAATAATTTGTAAGTTATTTTTTATTTGAAAAATGTGATTTTACACGAGGAAACTTCGAGAAAGTATGCATAAAAACATACTTTTGCAATAAGTCAGAATTTACCCAGTATTTGACATTCATTAGCAGAATTCATCTGCAGTATACACTTTTAATTTTTTTTAAATATGTCAATTTTTCAAGGGTAATTTGTCAAATATGACTCACAATTTGATTTTATATATAAAAGTGTACTCCAAATTTAATCAAAAACAAAATTAACCCAAAATACTAGTAAAATTACAACAAACTCCTTATGACCAAACAAAATTTATTTATTGAGTTTTACCATTATAACCCTCCGTCTGAGAATACTTCTCGTACAGTAGATCTTAAAATAATTTTTTTTTGTAAAAAAATATTTATATGGAAGGAAATTGAAATCATGTAACTATAAACATTTATAAATGATGTAAATTTAGATTTATGAAATTTGAATTGTTTTCAACATATATGAGTGAATGTAGATTGAGTCATGATAGTCTTTGGTTTAGGTTTTAGTAATATATGTTGTACTATTGTTGATACTTTTATGGTTTGATTTTGAAATCTTATTTTTTATTATTTTTTAATTTGACAAATATGTGTTAATGACTATCTAGAAACTTGATTTTAAACACTTTCTAAGTTTCTTTTAAGTTTAAGAAAGTGTTTATGCTTACTTATTTGATTATAGGGTTTCAGAAGACTTTCCGATAAGACTTCTAACATATAATGCACTAGAAGACTTCTTGCAAGACTTCCTGGAAGACTTCACAACAAAGTCTACCATTTCCCGCTTAAATTTTAATAGAATTAAGTTTTCCCACCTAATCATTAATTTAAAATTTTAGGTTTCCTGCCTAATGCGAAGTCTTCTAAAAGTCTTCCATAAGTTTTCCAGGAAGTCTTCTCATGTATTAGATCTTAAAAATAATTTATAAATTTTATAAAATATATTTTGATAGGAAAAAATCCAAAACTCATGTAATTATATACATTTCTAAATGATGTAAATTTAGATTAACTAAAATTCAATTGTTTTCAACATAGATGAGTGTGTAAATTGAGTCTTGATAGTCTTTGGTTTAAGGTTTGGTAACATATGTTATAGTATTGTTTGTATTGAAGGTTAGGTATTAGAATCTTAACTTAAATATTTTTTTTGATCTACATATATTTAGTTTTGTGTATATTAAACACTTTATTAGTTGGTTTTAAGTTTAATGAAGTTTCTTTTTACTATTTAGTTAGTTATTTGATTAGGTTAGGGGTTGGAGACTTCCCAAGAAGTCTTCTGACATATTCCCACCTAAATTTTAGTAGAACTTAAGTTTCCCTCCTAAATTTTAGTAGAATTTAGGTTTCCCGCATAAAGCGAATTCTTCTAGAAGTCTTCTCATGTATTAAATTTTCAAAGTAATTTATAAAATATATTTTTGGTAGGGAAAAAAATCCAAATCATGTAAATATAATATAAATTATGTAAATTTAATCTTAACTTAAAAAAATAAATTTGACATATATGTGTTTAGTTTTGTGTATATTAAACTCTTTAAAAGTTGAATTTAAGTTTAATGAAGTTTTTTTTTAAATTAGTTAGTTATTTGATTTTAGGGTCTAGAAGATTTCTTGTGAAGTCTTCTATATCGTAAATATTTAACTTAATTAAAATTTTTGTCTTCACATATAAAGAAAATTTACACATTCTCTTTATTCCTCTCAAATGGTTGCAACAAAAATGTAATGTTTCTCACTCTAAAACTCTCAAACCCCTCTCTAATCTCTTTGAACATCAAAACACCAAGCTCTATATCCATTTCTATTTTGTTTCTTATGTATTCTCACTAATTTATCTTCTTTTCGTAGGTTTTTCATTACATGATTCTCATCTTTCACTCCTTCAAATGTAGATCTATAAATTTTGTATATCTATTTTTGTGTGTTTTATATGTTAGATTCTAAAATACTATAGATTCAAACTAATGTGACTATTTTGTTTATTATTTAAGTATAAAATATTTATTTATGAAGTTGTTCTCTGTTTTGAAACCATTTGAATATTTATGAAGTTGTTCTCTGTTTTGAAACCATTTGAATATTTTTGAATTTGCAATTTTATTCAGAGATCTGAGACATACTAAAGACTTCTCAAGAAGTCTTCTAATGCATTTTATGCTAGAAGACTTCCCGCGATGTCTTCAAAAAGTCTTCCAAAGTCTTCGGCCCAAAATGGTACAAATTTTGGATATGTATTTTGTGTGTTTTATATATTAGATTTTAAGAAGTTATTGATACAATCGAATGTGACTGTTTTGTTATTTAAGCACAATTTTTTTTTTTTTAAGTTTTGTCTGTTTTGAAGTCATTTTAATGCTTGAATATGCAGATTTTTCCGATCTAAGCCAAACTTTGGAAATTTTCACAGAAGACTCTTCGAAAACTCTCTAAAGAGTTTTTGGGAAGTCTTCTAATGCATTTTATGCTAGAGGACTTCCCACGAAGTCTTCTTCCCAATGTAGTAAAATGTTGAATATGTATTTTGTGTGCGTTTATTTATTAGATTATAAAAAGTTATAGATTCAACCTAATGTAACTGTTTTTTTATATTTAAGCATAAAAAATATTTTTGAAGTTTTAATTGTTTTGAATTCATTTGAATGCTTTTGAATATGTTGATTTTTTCAGATTTGAGTTAGATTTTGGAAGACTTCTATGAAGACTCTTGAAAGACGCTCGGAAGACTTGTAATGTATTTTATGCTAGAAGACTTCCTACGAAGTCTTTAGGAAGTCTTCGTACGATGTCTTCAGGAAGTCTTCTGAAGTCTTCTACCAAAGATGGTACAAAGGGATGATGTCAAATGGAGTCCAAGGTCATCTATGTTGAGAAATGATATCTAGCTCCATATGTAACAGTTTTGTTTATGTTTTTTTTAATATTTGTATGTGTATTGTAGTTGGTAATTCTTTTGTAAACTTGAAGAGATGTTCACCAAAAGAATTTGGTAAACATGTTCATGTTTTGCCAAAAATAGTTGACATTATTGAAGTTATTGATATAACATACCAAATTATTTTATTTAACTATTATACCCACTCATAACAAAAAAAAACAACACAAAAACTTAGTCAAATTTACTAAAACTAAGAGAGAAGACTTCTAAAAAAACTTAGTCAAAATTACAAAAGAAAAAAATTGAATTTTAAGTGAAAGTTGAAGTTTTAAATCTCATGGAAGTTAAGAATTATATCTTATGATCTAAGAAGACATACTAAACAACATAACTTGATATTCTTGAAGTTACTTAACAATTTGAAATTTTAAAAACATACTTTGAAGTTACTTAACACTCTTGATAATCTAACGTAGAAGACTTCCCCAAAAATCTTCTCGGTTTAGCTAGAAACATTAGTAAATATGAATCTTTGAAATCTCATAATTATCACCAAATGAATTATGAATTTCATCTAAGAGCTCTAATACTGACTAATATACAGGAATTAATAAGAAAATAGTAAAAATTATTTTAACTGTAGAGAAAATAAAATTTTATTAAATATTGACATTGACGACTTCCTAAGAAGTCTTCCTAGAAAAGCAATGTTATCTTTTTACTTTAAAAAATAGAGTAATTCTATAGTATTCCTCTATATTTTACTATATAGTAGAGTAGCTTTATTATAGTTATACCATTGGAACAAATCAACTTCCGTAATAAAATTACTTTATTTTAAAATAAAATATAGAAGAAAAAATAAAGCTGCATTGGAGATGCTTTAAGCAGCTTCTGAATGGATTTAGTTGTTGGCTTTTGTACTAACTTGGCTATGTTGTTTTCTTTCTTAATCAAACCGACTCTCTTTTTAATTAGTCCTTTAGATTGAAAAAATCGTGAATCACTTTGTCGAAATATATTCAGTTTTAAGTGTTTCTTGTGTATCGTATGCCTTTTCTATGTGAAAGTGTTATGTTTATAATTAAACAGATTCTCTTTGCAGAGACTTATTTGGTTGTGAACGCCTCTTCTCAACTTTTTCAGAATTCGTTATAGAATAAATCGATGGAAAGTAATATTCCTGATATTAAAAATCATAAAACAAATCTTATGCTATCAATTTCTTGAACATTTTATTACTCAAGGCACTTCGATTCCTTAATGAGATCTAGATTATTCTTTGCTCTTTTGATTAGGCTATCTTGTGACTAAATAAAACCGAACCTCTCTTGTCTCAGCCTCCCAAAGTCCCCATCACTTAATCATTATACTTCAAAGAGTGTGACAATCAATATATTTATGTATAATATATTTATGTATAATATAGGTTTTGTTATGAATCATTTGATGTGGATGCAATAACCATGAGGATTAGACCGAACCAGATTCGACCATGGATAAGATTGGTCCGACTAGAAAGGAATCATACTC
>CAJHQQ010001126.1:0-114666 GCA_905132885.1 Moricandia moricandioides
TAAATGCAATAAAATATATACATTTATTTAAAATATCAGATTTGTTTTGGATCTATTAAAGTTTTGGTATTCAGAGTTAGAGATGCAAATTTCGTTCGAGTATATTTATAATTTTAGGTTGGGTTCTGTTTGTTCACGTACCATTTGAATTATGTGATTTTTTAAAAAAAATCAAATATATCTTAAGATCTTCAAATCTAAAAAATAAGTGGATTAATGAATTGAACTAATAACTGATTCTTGAATCAGTCAAACTGAACAAAATCTTTTATACATTATTTGAAAAAATATTTTTTAAAACTTTGTCTTATGTCATCATCACATTCATTTTCATTAAATATTTCTAACAAAATTTATTTTAATTCTCTAAACATTTTTATGAAGTGAATTACATATGTGTTATCACACATTCAATAATCCACAGAAATATAACTTGTCTTTTAAAAAATATGACACTGCATTAATATAATTGTGACATGTACAATTCTCTTTATAAAGATTTTATATTTTGGCAAGGTTTTGTTAAATGTAATAATGACTATTAACTCCTATATCAAAATTAATGTAAATTTTCTATATAAATAATTTATTTTTTACAAGAAAATCGAAATATATTAATAGCTAAGAGCTTCCTATATAACTATTACAATAATAATATATATATATATATATATATATTACATTAATAAAAATAAACTAAATATAATTAAAATTTGATTTTTATATTAACTTATATATCATATTTTGTATAAATATATACTCTTTCAATTTCATTTTTAATAGTTATTTAGAGTTTTTTTTTTCATTTTAAATGTCATTTTTATATTTTTAATGGATTTATCTGATAATTTTCTGAGTATCCCTTATTCTTTAGCTTATTAATTAACATAATCTAACAAAAATTTAGGGACAAATATAAAAATTTAATGATCTTTTAATTTGTGTGAGAAAAACTAGTATGACAAATAAAATAAAATGGAAGGAGTACATTTTCTAGTAAGAAGCATATATGTAAGTGTATGGTGTATCATTTACATAATACAATGACGTAAATAGTGTCTACACAGTCATACACAAATACACCTATCATTGTAGAGATAGCTTAGAGCGGATTGACATTGAGAACTATTATTTAAAACATTTTGGTTCATTTATGATTAACAAATTGATTTTCACCAGTTTAACATGATTTAACTAAAATAAAAGAAATTCTATATTTATGTATTTAAATATAGAAACTTAAAAATAGGTGATAAGAGAATATATTATTAAATAACTTAATTCTATTTGAAAATAAAAATAAATTAAATTAGTTAAACTAAATAAAAGAAATAAAACTATAAAAGTACATTTATGATTTTATTTTTCAAACCCAATAAAGCTAAAATATAATAATTATAATATCAAAATGTAAACTAAAATTTTTGTTTTAAATATTTATAAATATATATTTCTGCGCATGAGCAAAATCTCATAGTTCATAATTTAAATTTAAATTAAAAATTATAATTTGGTCAGTTTGGTTCAAGTTAAATTCACAACTAAAAAAAAGATTAATAAATAAAATTATGAGTTTCCATAATTTAAAGATAATATGGAATTCATGGTGCATTTTCGCAACACCTTGGGTGGTACCCTCCTTTTTTGCCCCAAAAATCTCAAAGACATCATAGTATACTAAACACGAAAGAGAAACAGGTTCCTCCTAACCTTGACCAAGCGTCCTTATAATTTAAATTAAAAATTATAATTTATATATATATATATACAGTTTGGTTCAAGTAAATTTCACAACTAAAAAAGATAATTAAAATAAAATTATGAGTTTCCATAATTTAATAGATAATATGAATTCATGGTGCATTTCGCACACCTTTGTGTACCTCCTTTTTTTTTCTTGCCTCCCATTTGAACTCTCAATCAAAAGAATGACTGAGATTTCATTAATGTCAGGCCGTATTCAAGGCTTCGAATGGGAAAATATTTTAGTGCCACAGAACAAGCGAATTAAGCATTGCAGAAAACAAGAGAGGATCAAAGTGAAAAACTAACTTAAAAATTTGAATTTCAAAATTTCTCAATAATTTTAGATTTTTATAGGGGAATCACTTAAATTATCATTTTAAGATTTTTGTACAGAAATAATCTTCAAAAAAAAATAATCAAAATAGCCCTTAAAATGACTGAAATATATTATATATATATATTATATATATAATATATAATATTTAATTTCATTTTAATTTTTTTAAAAAATTTAAAACCTCATCTCCAAAAACCTAAAATCAAAAAGAATATAAAATTATCTAAAATTGTTAAAAAAACAACTAACTGATTTGAATTTTTTAGTTGATTTTTTAATTTTGTTGTCAGAACCAAAAGCCAGTGACTAACTTAATCAAAGTGATTTCAAAACTTTCTGAACAATTTAAATATTTTATAGGTAATTCTCTTAATAATTATTTAAAAGTTTTATCACAAAATTAACTTTAAAAAAAAATAACCGAAATAGCCCTTAAGAAAAAAAATGACTGCAATAACTTTTTTATTTTGAAAATTGTAATATTTTTTTTTAATTTTAAATCTCACCTCAAAAACCATAAATTTAAGTTAGTTAAACAAAATAATATAAATGTATATTTATAACTTTTGATAAAACTTGTTTTGGTCACTTTTATATTTGAAAACTATTTTTGTCCCAAACCATTTTTTACTAATATCAAAGTGAATTTTACTGAACCGAAATGAACCAAGTGGCTATGTAAAAAGTTAACACAAGACTCTCTCTCTAGGCGGGCTCTATGCAAGAGTTTGTAGAAGACGAAGAAATTCGATGGCATCACTTCTCGCTAAGTCAAATCGCTTCCTTCTCAGACCTTCTGAGATCCAACTCTCTCTATTCCTTTCCTTCTTCAGATTAATCTCTTCCGATGATCTCCCGACTCCTTCTCCGTCATCCCCACCTTCTCAATCCTCGTCAAATCAATCTGTTCACTGGTCTGTCACACCTACCTCCGTCACACGTCACACTATCCCCACACCGCGTCAACCTCGACCTCGACGCCAACTCTCTCACCCACGAGCAAGCCATCACCGTCGTCGCTTCCCTCGCGACCGAAGCTGGCTCCATGGTGGCTCTCTGCTTCTTCACTGGTCACTGGGTTTCGTAAAGTTCCGACATTTCATGAGATTGTACCTCGTAAACCCGCCGACTCGTTGATCGCCAACGGGAACTTGGAGAAAGCTCATGAGGTGATGAGGTGTATGCTGAGGATTTCGCCGAGATCGGGGAGGTTGAAGGAGGCTGTTGGTATGGTTATGGATATGCAGAATCAAGGGCTGTATCCAAGTGTTGTAACTCTGAACTGCGTTCTCGAGATTGCGGTTGATTCGGGTTCGATTGAGTATGCGGATAACGTGTTCGACGAAATGTCTGTGAGGGAGTTTGTCCTGATTCCACTTCTTATAAGTTGATGGTTATTGGTTGTTTTAGAGATGGTAAGATTCAAGAAGCTGATAGGTGGCTAAACGGGATGATACAAAGAGGGTTTGTTCCTGATAACGCTACGTGTACTTTGATTCTTAGTGCCTTGTGTGAGAATGGGTTAGTGAATAGAGCGATATGGTGGACGTACTCTACTTTCCCCTTATCAGTAAGATGTTGATTTAGGTGTTGAGCTCAAAACCTTGATCATTTTCGGCTTGATTGGTGGGTTATGCAACGAAGGGTAGTATTAGCCGCTCTTTGAGATGTTGGAAGAGATGGTTAGAGTTGGTTGGAAGCCGAATGTGTATACGCATACGGTGTTGATTGATGGGTTATGTAAAAGAGGATGGACTGAGAGAGCGTTTAGGTTGTTCCTGAAACTTGTTCGTAGTGATAGTTATAAACCCAATGTGCATACTTATATTCGATGATTGGTGGGTATTGCAAAGAAGATAAGTTGAACCGTGCAGAGATGTTGTTTAGGAGAATGAAGAGCAGGGTTTGTTCCCTAACGTGGAACACGTATACAACGCTCATTGATGGTCATTGTAAAGCTGGAAACTTTGATAGAGCGTATGAGTTGATGAGTTTAATGGGTGATGAAGGTTTTAGGCCGAATATTTATACGTATAACGCGGTTGTAGACAGTCTCTGTAAGAGATTCAGGGCATCTGAAGCTTATGAGTTACTGAATAAAGCGTTTTCTTGTGGACTGGAGGCTGATGGGGTTACTTACACAATTCTTATTCAAGAACAGTGTAAGCAGAGTGACATTAAGCAAGCTCTATGCATTTTTCTGTCGGATGAAATAAGACTGGTTTGAGATGCCGATATGCGTGTGAACAACGTATTGATAGCTGCATTTTGTAGGCAAAAGCAGATGAAGGAAAGTGAGAAGCTTTTTGTGTATGTGGTGAGTCTTGGCTTGGTTCCAACGAAGGAGACTTATACGTCAATGATTAGCGGGTACTGTAAGGAAGGTGACATTGATATAGCTTGAAGTATTTTAATAACATGAAGAGACATGGTCGTGTCCTGTATAGCTTCACTTATGGTTCATTAATAAGTGGTCTTCTGCAAGAAGTCCATGGTAGATGAAGCTTATAAGCTTTACGAAGCCAATGATTGACAAAGGTTTATCTCTTCTGAGGTGACCCGGGTCACATTAGCGTATGAGTATTGTAAGAGAACGACTCGGCTAATGCAATGATGCTTTTGGAGCCGTTAGATAAGAAGCTGTGGATTAGAACGGTTAGGACACTAGTGAGAAAGTTGTGTAGCGAGAAGAAAGTTGGAGTGCGGCTCTGTTCTATCAGAAATTGTTGGAGAAAGATGGTAGCGCTGATCGTGTTACTTTAGCTGCTTTTACTACGGCTTGCTCCGAGTCTGGTAAAATCAAAACTTGTTTCTGATTTGACTGAGAGGTCTCAAGAGGAGTAGGCTAGAAGTGATCATGTTTCCCTCGGTTGCTTTGACCTCTCTATTTAAATAGTGAATCCACGTCGTGGATGAAGAAGCCGTGGAATGCAACCATTTAAGCAAAGGACAATGCATCTTACATTTTGCATTTGGAATCAATTCATATTGGTTTTATCAGCGTGTAAGTGCATTGGAAAGATTAGACTATTATCACCAAAGAACGGATGTGAATCTATCGATCAAGATTCTAGACAGTGAAGTGCAATACCTCTCCTCTTAGGTCTGTGGCCAGCCTTAAATTGTGGCCTTTAAAGCTTCGTTTGTTGGACTATATTTTTCTTCTTGAAGTGTTTGATCCTAGGAGTTGAAGGTCTAAGGTTGTGACCGATGTAAAAGTACAATAGTCTGACCAGAAAGAAATCCGGTTCTCTTTTAGCTGCAGAAGCTTTGTTGACTGCTTGTCACGTGTGCTTCCGACTAGATGCATGTCGAGTCTTGTTATGAATTCCAGAAAGCTTTAGGAACTTTACTGCACAAGGTTCTTCTATTCTTGCAACTTGAGTACAGAGCAAGGCATCCGTTCCTATTCTAGGTTGAAACCTTTGAGAAATTGAATTGTCATAAACTTGTGCATCATGATCAGTTTAAAGACGTTTCTTCTCCTCCAGGCGACACAAGAAGCAAGTTCTTCTAGTTTATTTCTCTTGAGACGAATAACTTATTTGTTAACTATGGTTTTAAAGACATTCTTCTCCCGGTCATAGAGTATCAAAAATGATTGATCACAGGTGACTCAGTTAGTGGCCGTTGCCAAAATTGACTCTCTATCCTTTTTTTTTGCATTATTTTGTATAAAAATTATCCGCTGAACTCTTTAATACACAGCACGAAGAAAGCTAGAAGCTAATTCATAGACCTCTCCCACGATTATCAGCAAAACAAACAAAGATAACCGGGTCTAATAAATGAAAGAACCAACAAGATAACCGCATTGAATCAATGATGAAAGACCGACAAAGATAACCGGATTTAATAGATGAAAGAACCGACAAAGAGACCGGATTTAATTAATAGTTGAAAGAACCGACATTTAATAGATAAGCCTCGTATAACATTTATAATACAGAAAAGAAAAGAAGAAAGCAAAAATCGTTTAGGGTTTTCACTCACAGCTTCGATACGAGAGACTGAGATCGACAGTGGCGTTAGAGATCTAGGGTTCATTCTTAGTCATGTGGAACAACAACAACGACGGTACGCCGTTAGCCCCTCCTGGCACCAGGCGGCTCTATGATTCCGCCACCGCATCCTTCTTACACTCCCCTTCCTTCCGCCGCTTCTAATCCGACTCCTCCTCCGGTCGAGCCTCCTACTCCCGAAGAAGCTGAGGCGAAGCTTGAGGAGAAGGCACGCAAATGGATGCAGCTGAACTCGAAACGCTACGGTGACAAGAGGAAGTTCGGATTCGTGAAACTCAGAAGGAGGACATGCCACCTGAGCAACGTCAGGAAGATTATCAGGTGAGCTTTTCGAGATCCCAAGAGTTATGATTTTTTACTTGGATTGAGACTAAAAGCTGTGTTGTTGTTCAGGATCATGGTGATATGTCATCGAAGAAGTTTCGTCACGATAAACGTGTATACCTTGGAGCTCTTAAGTTCGTCCCTCACGCTGTCTTCAAGCTCCTGGAGAACATGCCTATGCCCTGGGAGCAGGTTCTTTATAACTGATGTGCTGTTATTTTCCTCTGTTTATTTATCTTTAACTCTCATTTCTTTCTTCCAGGTTCGAGATGTTAAGGTTCTGTACCACATCACCGGAGCTATTACATTTGTGAACGAGATTCCATGGGTTGTCGAACCTATTTACATGGCTCAGGTGGGTTAATAGCCTCTCTTTTCTTGCGTAGTTGATGAGTTTCCAAATGTAATTTGAGTGATATTTATTCTATTTTGTCTGTGTTTTACAGTGGGGCACTATGTGGATTATGATGCGAAGGGAGAAGAGGGATCGTCGTCATTTCAAGAGATGCGGTTTCCAACCGTTTGATGATGAGGAGCCTCCACTGGATTACGCAGACAACTTGTTGGACGTTGATCCTCTTGAGCCGATTCAGTTGGAGCTAGACGAGGAAGAAGATTCTGCTGTACACACTTGGTTTTATGACCACAAGCCACTAGTAAGAGACCAAGCTGATTAATGGTCCCAGTTACCGGAGGTGGAATCTCTCTCTTCCGATTATGGCAACCCTTCACAGGCTTGCAGGCCAGTTGCTGTCTGATTTGATCGATCGCAACTACTTCTACTTGTTTGACATGCCGTCTTTCTTCACCGCCAAGGCTCTGAAACATGTGCATACCTGGTACGCTACTTTCCTTCTCTTCTGGAATTTTTGTTAATTTGTTTCACTTGGTTTCCTTCTTCGTCTAATGCATTCTGTTACTCTTACGCAGGTGGTCCTAAGTTTGAACCTTTGTACCGTGATATGGAGAAAGGGGATGAAGACTGGAATGAGTTTAACGACATCAACAAGCTTATCATTCGTTCCCCTCTCCGAACTGAGTATAGAATAGCTTTTCCTCACCTGTACAACAATCGTCCCAGGAAAGTCAAACTCTGTGTGTATCACAGTCCTATGGTGATGTATATAAAGACCGAGGATCCTGATCTTCCTGCGTTTTATTATGATCCGTTGCTTCACCCGATAAGCAACACCAATAAGGAAAGGCGTGAAAGGAATGTTTATGAAGATGATGGGTGAGGATGACTTTACTTTACCAGAGGGAGTGGAACCTTTGCTAAAAGACACCCACCTCTACACTGACACTACAGCTGCTGGCATTTCATTGCTGTTTGCCCCACGACCTTTCAATATGAGGTCTGGGAGAACAAGGCGGTCAGAAGATATTCCCCTGGTGTCAGAGTGGTTCAAGGAGCACTGGTAACTACTGGTCTACTTTTCTTCTCTTTCCCTTTCATAATTTACTTTTATATTTCCTAATAATTTTCTGAACTCATTATCTGCAGTCCTCCAGCTTATCCGGTTAAAGTTCGAGTTAGTTACCAAAAGCTTCTTGAAGTGCTATGTGCTGAATGAGTTGCACCATAGACCACCTAAAGCCCAAAAGAAGAAGCACTTATTCCGCTCTCTTGCAGCTACAAAGTTTTTCCAAAGTACTGAATTGGATTGGGTTGAAGTGGGTCTGCAAGTCTGCAGGCAGGGGTATAATATGCTGAACCTGCTGATCCACAGGAAGAGTTTGAACTACCTGCACCTTGACTATAACTTCAACCTGAAGCCTGTTAAAACATTGACCACTAAAGAGCGAAAGAAGTCACGTTTTGGTAACGCTTTCCATCTCTGCCGTGAGATCCTCCGGCTGACAAAGCTTGTGGTTGATGCAAATGTCCAGTTCCGACTTGGAAATGTTGATGCTTTCCAATTGGCTGACGGTCTGCAGTATATTTTCTCCCACGTTGGCCAGTTGACGGGTATGTATCGTTATAAATACAGACTGATGAGGCAGATTAGGATGTGCAAGGATTTGAAGCACTTGATATATTACCGTTTCAACACGGGTCCTGTGGGTAAGGGGCCAGGGTGTGGATTTTGGGCTCCAATGTGGAGGGTATGGTTGTTTTTCCTTCGTGGAATAGTTCCTCTTCTTGAACGATGGTTAGGGAATCTTCTTGCTCGTCAGTTTGAGGGGCGTCATTCAAAAGGAGTTGCCAAGACTGTCACGAAACAGAGAGTTGAAAGCCACTTCGATTTGGAACTGCGAGCTGCTGTCATGCATGACGTTCTTGATGCCATGCCAGGTTTCCATTCTTTCAAATGTGTTTTTACTTGTGTTTTCAATCATGAAATTGTCCTATGTTCTTTTGGTTGATATTTTTCTTGTTATGTGCAGAGGGTATCAAGCAAAACAAAGCTCGGACAATATTACAGCACCTTAGCGAGGCATGGCGATGTTGGAAAGCTAATATCCTTGGAAGGTCCCTGGGTTGCCTGTGCCAATTGAGAATATGATCCTGCGTTATGTCAAGTCTAAGGCTGATTGGTGGACAAATGTTGCTCACTACAATCGTGAGCGTATCAGAAGAGGGGCTACGGTTGATAAGACTGTTTGTAGAAAGAATCTGGGAAGGTTGACTCGACTTTGGCTAAAGGCAGAACAGGTCTGTACATCTGTCTTAAATGTCTTCATTGATTTGCTTAAACAAATTCTATAAATAAGATTCATTTACTGTTTTGAGTAAATTAGTTCCCTGTATTCTTCATTATCAGTTATCTGATGAATTATCCTTTGTAAACCTGTCACAGGAACGGCAGCACAATTACCTGAAAGATGGTCCATATGTCACTCCAGAGGAAGCACTAGCAATTTATACAACTACTGTCCATCTGGCTGGAATCGAGGAAATTTTCTCCAATTCCTTCCCGCCATTGTCTTACAAACATGACACAAAGTTGCTTATCCTGGCCCTTGAGAGACTGAAAGAATCATACAGTGTTGCTGTGAGGTTGAATCAGCAGCAGCGAGAGGAGCTTGGTCTGATTGAACAAGCGTATGACAATCCTCATGAAGCTCTGTCACGAATTAAACGTCATCTTCTCACCCAGCGTGGCTTCAAAGAGGTAGCTTGATCCTTCACTATATATATTGGAGCAATGGGTTGAACATATGTTGTCAATGTTAATTGTAGTAAGACTGATGGTGAATCCGTTTTCTGCAGGTTTGGCATAGAGTTTATGGATCTATACAGCTACTTGATTCCAGTTTATGAGATAGAGCCTCTGGAGAAAATTACTGATGCCTATCTTGACCAATACTTGTGGTACGAGGGTGATAAGCGCCACTTGTTCCCAATCTGGATCAAGCCAGCAGACTCAGAGCCGCCACCACTTCTGGTTTACAAGTGGTGTCAAGGTATCAATAATTTACAAGGCATATGGGACACAGGGGATGGGCAATGTGTGGTGATGCTCCAGACTAAGTTTGAAAAATTCTTTGAGAAGATCGATTTGACCATGTTGAACAGGTATCTACTAGTTTATTAATGGTACATTAATTCTCAGCTTTCTGTGCTAATAAGTATTCTGTGTTGTTTTTTTTCAGGCTGCTTCGTTTGGTTCTTGACCACAATATTGCGGATTATGTGTCTGCCAAGAATAATGTGGTTCTGTCTTACAAAGATATGAGTCATACTAACTCGTATGGTCTGATTAGGGGACTTCAGTTTGCATCTTTTGTTGTTCAGTTTTATGGACTATTGCTTGATCTTTTGCTTCTTGGTTTGACTCGGGCGAGTGAAATTGCTGGGCCACCACAGATGCCTAATGAGTTTATGACATTTTTGGGATACAAAAGTGGAGACACGGCCATCCCATAAGACTGTATTCTCGGTATATAGACAAAGTTCATATAATGTTCAAATTTACACATGAAGAGGCCAGGGATCTTATTCAGCGCTATCTTACTGAGCATCCTGATCCCAACAATGAAAACATGGTGGGATACAACAATAAGAAGTGCTGGCCAAGAGATGCAAGGATGAGGTTGATGAAACATGATGGTATGCTCTTTCTTTTTTCTTTATGCTGTTTGATAGACATTCATGTATGCTCATGCATTCATTTTTGTGTCTCATTTTTTGTTCATCTTTCAGTCAATCTTGGTAGAAGTGTCTTCTGGGACATGAAGAATCGTCTTCCTCGGAGCATCACAACATTGGAGTGGGAGAATGGCTTTGTCTCTGTATACAGCAAGGATAATCCCAACCTGCTCTTCAGCATGTAATGTTTTATTTTAGTATTCTTGTACATTTGTTGCTAGGCTAGGTCTTCGTTGGGACCATAGTTTGTTAGTGCTTCTGTCATCACTGTACTCTTGCAATTGTGCTTGCAGGTGTGGATTTGAAGTTCGCATACTTCCAAAAATTAGGATGACTCAGGAAGCTTTCAGCAACACAAGAGATGGTGTCTGGAATCTGCAAAATGAACAGACCAAGGAGAGGACTGCCGTTGCTTTTCTGCGGGTTGATGATGAACATATGAAGGTGTTTGAGAATCGTGTGAGGCAGATCCTTATGTCTTCAGGATCAACCACCTTCACCAAAATTGTCAATAAATGGAATACAGCTCTAATTGGTATATGTTATGAGCCTGCTTTGTCACCACTGATAGCTTTTTCATAATGTGTTGGCTAACATTAAGCTGAGCGCAACTTTTTTGTGTAGGTCTCATGACTTATTTCCGTGAAGCCACTGTGCATACCCAGAGCTCTTGGATCTACTTGTCAAGTGTGAAAACAAAATTCAAACAAGGATTAAGATAGGGCTGAACTCAAAGATGCCTAGTCGGTGAGCAAATGTTTTTTATTAAATTATGGTCTACATGTTAGAGCTGTATATGACTGTTTCTGTAATCTGATTCTTTTTTTATTTTCCTTGCCAGATTTCCTCCTGTTATCTTCTACACTCCAAAGGAAATTGGTGGGCTGGGAATGTTGTCAATGGGTCATATTTTGATTCCACAAAGTGACCTTCGGTACAGCAAGCAAACAGATGTTGGGGTAACCCACTTTAGGAGTGGAATGAGCCATGAAGAAGATCAGCTTATACCAAATCTATATCGTTACATACAGCCATGGGAAAGTGAGTTTATTGATTCACAGCGGGGTGTGGGCGGAGTATGCTTTAAAGAGGCAGGAAGCACAGGCCCAAAATAGGCGTCTTACATTGGAGGATTTGGAGGTACATAACATACTTGTCATATGTTACATCCTTACTTAAGTAGAGTTCTGAGATGAATGTTAGTCTAGCTTGCCTTCTTTTGGTAGCTTGGAAGTTGTTTTTATTCTTTGCTTGATATAGGTTTTTGGGAGGATATCTATGTGTTGCATTGTTCTTTTTGAGAAGCCCAAGTTTAGATTACTTTGCATCTTTATGTCAGGTTTCTATAATATTTTTTTGGCGTGTATGATAATATGACAGGACTCTTGGGATAGGGGATTCCTCGAATAAATACCCTGTTTCAGAAGGATAGGCACACGTTAGCGTATGATAAAGGTTGGAGGGTTCGGACCGATCTTTAAGCAGTACCAAGTCCTCAAACAAAATCCTTTCTGGTGGACACACCAGAGGCATGATGGGAAGTTGTGGAACTTAAACAATTACCGAACTGATGTTATCCAAGCTCTTGGAGGTGTTGAGGGTATCCTTGAGCACACTTTATTCAAGGGAACATAGTAAGTCTGCTTTCTTTTGTTTATCATTGTTTCATGATTAACAGTTGCTGTTCGGTTGCTCAGAGCTTTTATTTAAGGGTATCACATCAAGTTTGCTTATTCTTTTTGTGCTTTAATTGAAATCAGTTTCCCAACATGGGAGGGTCTTTTCTGGGAGAAGGCATCTGGGTTTGAGGAGTCGATGAAATATAAGAAGCTGACGAATGCACAGAGGTCTGGTCTGAACCAGATTTCCAAATAGAAGATTCACGCTTTGGTGGTCGCCAACAATTAATCGAGCGAATGTTTATGTGGGTTTCCAAGTGCAGTTGGATCTGACAGGAATATTCATGCATGGAAAGATTCCTACCCTTAAGATATCTCTGATTCAGATTTTCCGTGCCCATTTATGGCAAAAGATCCATGAGAGTGTTGTTATGGATCTTTGTCAAGTTTTGGACCAAGAGTTGGATGCTTTGGAGATAGAAACTGTTCAGAAGGAGACAATTCATCCAAGGAAGAGTTATAAGATGAACAGCTCTTGCGCTGATGTTCTTCTGTTTGCTGCCCATAAATGGCCAATGTCAAAACCAAGCCTGGTTGCGGAGTCAAAGGATATGTTCGACCAGAAAGCTAGCAACAAGTATTGGATAGATGTGCAACTTCGGTGGGGAGATTATGATTCCCATGATATTGAGCGTTATACTAGGGCCAAATTCATGGATTATACAACCGATAACATGTCAATCTATCCATCTCCAACAGGTATTTATTACTTTTCCAGTTTTGCTTTGTTTTGTTAAGCTTTTGCTTTTCTGCAGTTCGTTTTATATTTTGAGAAAATCCGTGCAGGTGTAATGATTGGGCTTGATCTGGCATACAATTTGCATTCTGCCTTTGGCAATTGGTTTCCAGGTTCTAAACCTCTTCTTGCTCAAGCGATGAACAAGATCATGAAGGTAATAGAATATTTAAATCAGGCTGTCTTGTGCAGAGCCCTTTTTGTTTATATATAGAGCATTTTAAAGTCAACTTATCGTTAACCTATGCATATTGCAGTCTAATCCAGCTCTGTACGTGTTGAGAGAGAGGATAAGGAAAGGTTTGCAGTTATACTCATCTGAGCCCACAGAGCCATATTTGTCATCTCAAAACTATGGTGAAATATTCAGCAATCAAATTATATGGTTTGTCGATGATACAAATGTCTATCGTGTCACAATTCACAAGACATTTGAAGGAAATTTAACAACAAAGCCTATCAATGGTGCGATCTTTATTTTCAATCCAAGAACTGGGCAGCTGTTCCTGAAGGTATGTCTTCTTCTACCATTCTTTGCATTAAGAATATGCATGTTGTGACGCAACTTCTTTTTATTAAGCCCTATAACATGAAGTTGGATGTTAAGTAACTGCTTTCTGTTTCTATAGGTTATCCATACAAGTGTTTGGGCTGGTCAGAAGCGTCTTGGTCAGCTAGCGAAATGGAAAACTGCTGAAGAGGTGGCTGCACTTGTGCGGTCTCTCCCTGTTGAAGAACAGCCAAAACAGATTATTGTTACTCGTAAAGGAATGCTCGATCCCCTTGAGGTCCACTTGCTGGATTTCCCCAACATTGTTATCAAGGGAAGTGAACTGCAGCTCCCGTTCCAGGCGTGCCTTAAGATTGAGAAATTTGGTGATCTGATTTTGAAGGCCACAGAACCACAGATGGTCCTATTCAATATCTATGATGATTGGTTGAGGAGTATCTCTTCGTATACTGCCTTTTCAAGACTCATTCTGATCCTTCGTGCGCTTCACGTGAATAATGAGAAGGCTAAGATGTTGTTGAAGCCCGACAAGTCTGTTGTCACTGAGCCACATCACATCTGGCCCTCTCTCACTGACGACCAGTGGATGAAGGTAATTCCTCTGCCACTTTTCATTTAGTTAGTTTCTTTCTATATTTTTACATCTTATTCGATAAGATCCTCTCTTATCTGATTTTGTCTCTGTATCTACAGTTTTTTACTGGTCTTGAGTTATTTATATATTATGCTTTCTCTTTCCTGATTCACAATTATGTTTAATTTCAGGTGGAGGTAGCTCTTAGGGATCTTATACTATCTGACTACGCAAAGAAGAACAATGTGAATACCTCAGCTCTTACACAATCAGAGATCAGAGATATTATCCTTGGAGCTGAGATTACCCCACCCTCTCAACAGAGGCAACAGATAGCTGAGATTGAGAAACAGGTACCCTTAATTGTGATTTCCATCAGGTTTTAGAACAAAATTAAAAAAAACACGTCTGTGCATGTAATTCTGTATTCACTGTGAAGCCTATATCTCCTTTGCAGGCAAAAGAAGCCAGCCAGCTTAATGCTGTCACAACCAGAACGACAAATGTTCATGGTGATGAGCTCATTGTCACTACCACTAGCCCCTACGAGCAATCTGCATTCGGTTCCAAGACAGATTGGCGTGTGCGTGCAATATCAGCTACCAACCTCTACCTCAGAGTCAATCACATCTACGTGAACTCAGATGACATAAAGGTTAGAATCCAATTCATCAGGTTCACTTTTCCAGATAAGTAAAAGCCTTCTCGGGTCTTGCCCTTTAACATTATTTCTTGCTGTTCACAGGAGACCGGGATACACATACATCATGCCAAAGAACATCCTGAAGAAGTTCATATGCATAGCAGATCTTCGTACTCAAATAGCTGGATATCTATATGGCATCAGCCCCCCGGATAATCCCCAGGTGAAGGAAATCCGTTGTGTTGTGATGGTGCCGCAGTGGGGAAGTCACCAGCAAGTTAACCTGCCGTCAGCTCTTCCTGAGCATGATTTCCTAAATGATCTCGAGCCATTGGGATGGCTGCACACACAGCCTAACGAGCTCCCTCAGTTGTCACCACAGGTAATATATATATACGCATTATCTTTAAATACCTTATTTTTCAGCCTGTTAAAGCTAACTGATGTCTGTGATAGGATGTTACCTCTCATTCCCGGATTCTGGAGAACAACAAGCAATGGGATGGAGAAAAATGTATCATCCTGACATGCAGTTTCACACCAGGATCCTGCTCTTTGACATCATATAAGTTGACACAAGCCGGATATGAATGGGGACGTCTGAACAAGGATACAGGCAGCAATCCTCATGGCTACCTTCCCACCCATTATGAGAAGGTTCAAATGCTATTGAGTGACCGGTTCCTTGGGTTTTACATGGTAAGGAGCGCAGTAATAGTACTCTTTTTTCTAATTGCTTTGCCCTTGATGATGAGTTTGAAAATTGTATTATTGGTGATAATATAGGTACCTGAGAACGGACCGTGGAACTACAACTTTATGGGAGTGAAGCACACGGTGGGGATGAAATACAGCGTGAAACTTGGAACCCCAAAGGAGTACTATCACGAGGAACATAGACCCACTCATTTCCTGGAGTTCAGCAACATGGAGGAGGCTGACATCGCTGAGGGAGATCGTGAAGACACCTTTGCTTGACCCATTATGTTTTTACCACGTTTTTTTAACTTCCTTGCTACACTTGTAATGTCTTATATGTACTAGGCAAATAAGTACTGAACTCTCCCAAGTCTGTGACATCTTTTGCCAGTAGAGCTAAATCTTTTTGTGTATGCAATCGCTCATGGAATATCAAGAAACTTAGTTATGTCTTTCAAAACTAAAATGCTATTTGAAATCTTGATTGTTAGAAAGGCAACTAACTTCCTTGTAATAAAAAATGGGGGAAAAGCTTCGATTAAACTTGGATTTACAGCATGTTTGTTTAAAATACCTTCCATAGCGCGTTTCCAGGGGTAACTTATTGCTAATTATTCAAACCCAACAATTTAAATCTTCACCCGTTTAGTTGAGTACTCTACTTTGTTTTCAGATAATAAAAGCTTCATGTTTGATATGTTACAATTTGGCGTAGGAATTTACATAAATAAACTATACCGTTTATGAAAAAATATGATAGGAAACAAATCAAACACAAATTTTTGACTTTTCTCATTTATTTAGTCTTTTGTTTGATTTCTTTTCGTTTAACATAGTAAAAAAAAACATACAGTGACCTAAAAAGTTTTATATAAATATTAAAATTAATCAAACTAAAGTATAAAAGAATAACATTCTTCTACCCAACAATATATAGCTTTCTTTGGGGATAAGTATTGAAATATATTTTGACAATTGAGATCAAAATTTTACATTGTTTTATTTTCTTTTTGGGGGTTCTCAATTATTCAATCTTGCGTTATCCACTTGAAAATAATATTTTAAACTGATAACTCTTGATAGTATCTAATGATTATAACAATTTTGTCTCCCTTCCTTAACTTGTACGGCTTATTTGTCTAAAGTTAAAATCATTTCCTTACAATAATTCTCACCAAACCCTAATTTCACCACGCGGCTTATCCAATCCGACATCCCAACCCTGGCTCTATTGCTGGGACTATGATCATTCGCATCCAGTCCGAAGCCTTTCTCAAAGCTCCACAAAACTCGACCCAGAAAACCCCTACGTTCCGACCCGAATCTCGACCCGGTCTTCTCGTCCCGGGAATAGCCGGCTCCCATTACTCAACGCCGTTGATCATAGACTCCCGGGAAAGAGGAGCGTGTTTGGGTCAGAAATCTTCGGCGCCGATCACGAGTTTCGAAACGAAGATGTTGGTCTCGATTCGATCCTTCCACTGGTAAACCTCGATTTTGGGTTTGATTGATTGAATTGTAACTTTAAAATTTCTATTTAAAGATTTGATTTTATTGTAAAGTCATCAGCTTTTTGGGTTTGTTTAAGGTCTTAGCAATGTTTTGTCTGACACAGGGAAGACCTATATCTCTTGACAAGAAAAACGAAGTATTGTAAGTTCCGCAAGAGAGAGCTGGGTTACTTGCAATTGATGTCTTAGACCCAGATCTGGTAATGTTTTGGTATATGAGCTTATTGTTCTTTCTTGTTGCTGATCAAGTAAAGAGTTTGTGTAGAATTGTTGGACGGTGAGTCTGTGTTCTATTTCCATGAGATGATTGTTGAGATGCTTGGATGGGGTTCGAAGAAGGGAAGACTCTTTTTGGTTTTGGCTATGATTTTCGCCAAAGCAACAGGTGAAGAACACACATCTCTTGTGGTTTTGATTGAGGTGTTGATCGGTGTATTGACTGTTTTTACAATGGTATGTAGACTGCAGGAAGCTATGGACCTCGTTTGCTAAGAAGTTGGAATCAGTTTACAAAGCTTCAGGAGAGAAGAAGATTATGTTATTAGTCATTCTATGGGAGGACTGTTGGTGAAATGTTTCATGAGTCTCCACAGTGATGTTATGTATATCCTCTCTTTTTTAACTCGTAAGTCATTTTCCAGTGTTATTTTTTCATCTTAATCTGACTTTTTGGGTGGAATGTTAATACTATTCATCAGATATTTGAGAAGTATGTGCAGAATTGGATTGCTATTGCTGCTCCATTTCAGGGTAAGTTTACAGAGTTGTAGTACTTATGATTGTACTTGAGACAGTTACCAGATTGATTTGGTTTTGTTTTATTGATTCAGGTGCTCCTGGATACATCACATCAAACTTTACTGAACGGAATGTCATTTGTCAATGGCTGGGAACAGAACTTTTTCGTCTCAAATGGAGCATGCATCAAACTGGTAAATGATCAGTTAACGATAAGCTTGTCTGCTTGAATATCTTTTAGGGATTGACTGATACAGTTTCCCCCTGTTGTTTCAGCTTATTGAGTGTCCATCCATATATGAGCTGATGTGTTGCCCGTATTTCAAATGGGAACTCCCTCCGGTTCTAGAGCTGTGGAGAGCGAAAGAGAGGCAATGATGGAGTTGGAACCTCTGGTGTTGTTCTAGAGTTCTTACCGCAGTCTAGAAAGCCTTGAGGTGTTCACCAAATCTCTTTGTGATAATAAAGATAAGTTACACCCTACCACCACCTATCATTTGATAGATATATTGTGAACGCACAGACATTGCATTGACTGTTCCTATGCTCCACACAAATTTATCAGGCTGATTATTGTGGAGAGGCCTATCGATCTTCCTTTTAACTGGAAGATCATGGAATGGGCTCACGAACCAAGAGAGTGTTACATTCTGCCAAGCTTCCTTCTAAAGTTAAATTCTACAACATATATGGAACCAACTTAGCAACCCCTCATAGTGTTTGGTAAATGTTTCTTGATTTGAGGTCTCAGTTTATTCCTGAAACTTGTTCTGCCTTTTCTAAATTCGATATATATAATACTCCTCTGCAGCTACGGGAATGAGAACATGCCCGTTAAAGATTTAACTGACCTAGATACTTCCAGGTAACATATCAGTTACATGTTATCTGTTGCTCATGTTCTGATCTTATATCATCTTTTCTTGTAATCACAGCCCACGTATATATGTGTTTGACGGTGATGGCACAGTCCCGGTGGAATCTGCCATGGTATGTGTTTCTCAAAAATCTTGGATTTGATTGGTTTGAGGTTAATCATTTCTTCTGTTGGTTGTGGTCTTTTCTATAGGCGGATGGGCTTGAGGCGGTAGCAAGAGTGGGAGTCCCCGGTGAGCACCGTGGAATCCTCAACGACCACCGTGTCTTCCGGATGCTCAAACAATGGCTAAACGTAGGCGAGCCTGACCCGTTCCTACAACCCAATAAATGATTACGTTATCCTTCCCACCACATTCGAAATGGAGGAACACCATGAGAACGGAGTGGAGGTTCGCTTCCGTGAAAGAATCTTGGGACATCATATCAGACGAGAACAACAAGAGCGGTGCCACAGCAGAGTCAACCGTGAGCTCCATATCGGTGTCTAGACCAGGGGATGATCAGAACCCTCAAGCTGAAGCTCGTGCAACGTTAACAGTCCATCCACAAAACGATGGTAGACAACGTGTCGAGCTTAATGCTGTTCTGTCTCTGTTGATGCATAAAACCGCGTCTTACCATTTGTAACGTGTCAAGTTCAAGTGTCAAAGTGTCTGCGTCTGTACATAGCAAACGAATCCCATGCCTCGCGTATATTAACATAATAATCATAATAATAAGTTTCGTATTTGAATTGTTGTTTAAGCGTACAAGATTCAGGTCTTTTAATAAAAGAATAACAATTGATATCCTAATGTGGATGGAGAAAGGAGAAAGGAGAAAGGAGAAAGGAGAAAGGAGAAGGGATGAAGGGAGCATAGATTTTGTTCCCTTACTGCTAACATCTCCAGCAAGAAACTTTATTTTTAAAATGGGTGATCTTCGAAATGAAGATTTAAGAGTAAGTTTTTATTCGAAATAAAGATTGAAGAGTAAGTTTTATAACAATAAATCTCAAATATGTCTTTAAATGCTTATGTATATTACATTTTAGTTTTCAATTTTAATAATAATTAATTATAAGCATTAAACTTTACAAATAAATAATAAATATATACTAAAAATATAATGATATTTATATGGGAAATCTCTCAGATAGACATTTTTGAAATTTTTAACATAAAAATAAACATTGAGAAAAATGACTAAAATAGATTTTATTTTTAAAAATTTAATATTTTTTAGTTTTAAACTTCACCTCCAAAACCTCATCTCATAAATCTAAACATTAAATTTAGATTAGTTAACCCAAGAGTTATAAATGTATATTTACACTCTTTAATAAAAATCTATTTTGATCATTTTTCTTTTGGATGCTATTTTGAAGAAAACTTTTTTACGATTTATTTGGTCATTATCTCTATTTATAATTAATATATAGATAATTTTTGCCACAATGAATAAGTAAATATTTAATTTATAAAAATAAAATATAGCATCTAGAGATATGTTATCATTGTTATGTATATAATAATAATATAAAGATATATTTGAATAATTGGAATACAATTATGAAAATTAAAGTGTTATATGTAACTTACATAATTATAGGGATTAAAATAGAATATGTTTTAAAGTTTTGAATAATAAAATTTTAAATTTGAAGTTTCACTGTTTTAGACTGTAAAATTTGAGGGTTTAAAAGTCTTTTAGAAAACAAAAACCTCAAAACTTGAAAGTTTAAAAGTCTGTTACAGATGCTCTAAACCTTGTTGGTTTACTCTCAGCCGTTAACCAGCTCAAATCCCCATCTCAACACTAAACTACAACTACAAGAAAGATGGTGCAGTCCCTGTTTTACAACCCAGAGAAATCGCACTAGGAATCTTATGGTCTGAGTGTGGAATTGGATTCTTCTTGCATGATATATTACGTAAGATATTGCATGTTACTTTTCCGGATCGTACAGAGGCCTGAATGGTATTCTCAAGGAAAAATCATCCTGGGGAGCTTTGAGGGATTAAAAGAATTGCTTAAACTACTATAGAATTATGATTGTATTAGAACATGATTAGTAGCTGTCTTTCAAAGAATTTATCATCATTAAATAACTAATAAACCAAATAAAGAAAGAAAAGAGAGAAAGGAGAGAAAAAATTCTCTTACAAGGACTCTTCCATTGTGGAAGATCTCAGCTATACCAGTACGAGCTTATTCTAGGTGTAAAATGGTTGCAGCTGCAACTATTGCTATCTAGTTTAACTTGGCATTAAAAAATGACTGTTTATCGCGTAAAGAATGATGATCAGCGTCGGTTCGTCCTGAACTTGTAAGGGATTATTTGCGCCAAAGCTCTAAACACCTCATGATAACAAAAAACTCAGCTATTCTGTAAATCGGTCCAGCTCAATAAAAATATTAAACATAAATCATATTCTATTAAATAGGATCATGACTTGATTGATAGATGTGAATACTCCAACAATTATTTCTAACATATCTATTTAAAAAATAAACAATATATTCGTAATTAGTTACAAAATAAACCACCACTTTTAGTCTATAATTGTTTAGAGATCACCTAACTTTAGATAATTGCTTTTTGATATATTTTATATAATTATTAAATTTTAAGGATTAATTAAATTAATATTAAATACAAATATATGCCAAAAAATAGAAGTAATAAAAATTAAGTTTTTCAAAAATAATTTAAAACAATAAGAATTAATCCGTCCTTTGAAAGACGTCAGAATCTAGTATATAAATAAAATAGTAACTTTTGAGAGATTGAATATATTCTTGCTGCTTAATGTGCAGTTTAGATTGGTGAATGTATATAATGAAATATTGTGATTTTGGTAGGAGAATGTGCTATTGCGAATAAGATCATTGTGGTGTGTTAAGCTGCGATTGAAAGTCTCAGTATGGACATGAGCATGTGTGCGGAAGCATGGAGACCAGTGTCATCCACACGCAAACTCAGTTTGCAAAAATCTAACTTAATAGCTCGATAAGATGATAGTGGAGTCACCCAAAATATGAAAGTCTTAGCCATAGTGGAAGTAGTCAGCATCGAGTTGACATGCGTCTTATCCGAAACTTAAAAAAGATGATTAGAGTATATTAAATGCGATCTTAAAAAATACCTGATACTCGTTAGAGATCATATCGCTATTATGATCTACCGCTAAACACCTATAAATAAAAAATCAATAAGGAGAAAGAGATTCCACTTTTCGTATTAAATTTTTAGTCTAATACTTTTGACTTTTTTATTCACTGACCCTTTGAATACCAATAAAATACACATTTTTACACAAAATCATCAATAGATATTTTATCCACTATTTGATTATTCAGCATAATATAAACCATAACTCTAATTTCTGAATTGGATTTTTGAGACCGAGTAGGAAGGGTGAGTGGTATGCGTGATGCAATTTACACTCATATTCTTTCGAGCAATTGATTGTCGCTACTGTTTGAGCCATTCCTTGAACGTGGTAAACATATCATTATATGAACTACATAAATCATAGTGACTTTCGTATTCAATTTTATTGACCACTTACTTAGAGATCATCTAGTGGCTTTCTCACCCCTCTTTTGGTTTATAACGTTTAAAACCAAATAATTGTTTTAATTCTTGGTTCTAATGGCAACACCTTTTACAATCAGACCCGGACTTCCACAATCCACCTTTAACCTCATACATGGAAAACTCCATATTCCCTGACATAAATTCCAGCGATGTCATAAACTCACAGGCCAGAATATCCTGTCGGTAAAACCAATTTGAAGTTAACCGCAAGATCCCATCCCTGCGCAGGATCAACTAGCTAACCACAAACACAAACCTCGTAAAAACTGTTGGGAGTTAGAGATTCTCTATCTCGATGCTTCCAACCATGCTACCCATTCCAGCTTGGCAACTGCATCACTATAAACAAATATAGAGATTTAATGACAACTTAAAATGCACACTAAAACAAAATAAAAACCTGGATGTTTGGTCTAGATCGTAGAGCCAACTCCAATTATTATTTGTTTGAGACTCAGCGAACTCCAATTATTATTTGTTTTATTCTTATCTGATAATGATGATACATCCGAGTTAATATAAAAAATAATATCATCGTTTTATTCTATGTTTATAATGATTAGATATTACCCTGATCCAACTCCATATAGGTTAAATAAAAAAAACATCTAATTTTGTGAAAATATCCGTATATATACAGTTGCACACTCAACCTGATCGGTGTTTGTTATATAGTTTTTATTAAAATGTATTTTGTGTACAAGCTGTTCGCAGTTAAGTATATACTATAAATTAAACAGTGTTATGCATCGCAGACCAAATTTGACTGGTATAAAATTCCATTTTTTTTTATGTCTTGTTAAACATGTTTGATTCTTATTCTTTTCATTTGATATCTTAAGCTTTATTCATCGATTATCGCCACGAAAATGGAATTTCGAATAACTCTCGAGGAAAATTGAGCTAGCGAATAAAGCTAGCTCACAGCCAGTCTCATCCCGACCGCATCTGACGAGCAAGGAAGGATTCAACACTTATCCCCACTCAGTTACCAGTCAATCTATAGATTATTCAGTCTGTTGATCTTCAATCTACTTTTATTATAATAATAATAGGATTTAGACTGATCCGTAATATATCATAAACCAATTATCAGAAAAAAATATATCATAAATATTTCGTAGATTATTTGTATCTTTTATATTAGAAAATATCTCTATAAGTGTGTATAAGGTTAAGGTTAATTAAGATAAATTCTTTAATCACTTTAATTTTCTTATAAAATATCCATATGATAAACGGTATATCATTTTTTCACCTGTTGGAAACGTTAGCCCATTATTTTAATTTTTCATTAAAAGATTACCATTTTTGTACGTTGTAAGAAAATGATTATGCTACAATTATGTATGCACTCTAAAACTATTAAAATCTATATTTTAAAAAGTATCACTAGTCTACTAAAATCTAACTTTTGGTGTTTTATGATTATTTAGCGAGACATTATTCAACCTTAACTATTTCACTACTGAATTTTCAGTTAGAAACTACATTATATTATTCATCTGATATACCAATCAAATTCTAAATTAATAAATCTGTTTGGATAAAAAAATTGCATTTGGCTGAAACATAAAGTGGATCATTACTTCTTACTTTAGACGATGATTAACCTCCGTCTTTTAGAGTAAGGCTCTTAACTTATAATTTAGTTTTTTTAATATTTTTCAGCTAAGAAACGTCCTCTTATATTTTTTATTTTAAGAAATCTTCTTGAGTTTTCTTAGTTAAAAGGTAAAGAACGTCTATCAACAAAACTAATAACTCATCTTAAGAGACCAGGGTTAGTCATGCCTAATACATAACAAATGTTTATTGATCGATTATTTATTACATACACTCAAATCATAACCTCGAATTTAAAACTTCAAACATCACAACACCAACTCTCAGTTTTGGTTTTATTTAGTACTAAAATCAAAAGTAGGTATCGTAAAGTAATAATACAATAGATTGCACCTTATCATATATATGCACACACTCCACATATATATGGGCGTGATGTGAAACATATATATATAGAAAGGTTCAGTGGTGGTGGCATATGGGATATTTATATTCTCATATTAATTTGCATATGTTGGGAAGAATATCACCACCTTTGAGTAAGAGCCTTTCTTCCAAACGCCAGTCTCATACCTCATACATTGAGAATGTGATTTCTTCCGGCGGAATTCTTCTCCGGCTTGAACTCTCCGACTATAATATCGACCCATTCATACCTTGGTATTTTCCCTTAACTCACCTTTTGCTCATGCACACCGTTAGGCAAGACTAGCTTAAGGTTCACCGGCGTGTCCCATCCATAGGCCGGATCCTCTAGCTTCAACCTTAAAGACCACCTCGTACGTAATCCCTGGAGTCAGATTCTTCATGTCGAATTTTCCCGTGATGTCGAGCCAACACACGTTTTTCAACGCCCACAGCTTCTACAGCTGCCTCGCTTTTACAGTTCACCACAGTAAAATAAATCATGCGCGGTTTAAGTTAGTACATAACAAAATACCATATATACACGTTTTAACTCCAAAAATAGCATAAGTTTGGGAAAAAAAACCCGAAAAGTTTCCTAAATTTGTCACAAATAGATGGTTTCTAAATCATTTAATTTGTATTTATAAACTTGCTAAAAGACTAAACCTAATCATTTGGATTTGTATGA
Source organism: Moricandia moricandioides (assembly GCA_905132885.1). Classification (NCBI taxonomy): domain Eukaryota; kingdom Viridiplantae; phylum Streptophyta; class Magnoliopsida; order Brassicales; family Brassicaceae; genus Moricandia; species Moricandia moricandioides. The sequence goes on from CAJHQQ010001126.1 coordinate 24,738, forward strand.
AATTATAGGATTTTTGTGGTAATTTGTAGAACAAAAAAAAATGTTGTTAAAAAACAAAACAAATCTCCTTAATAATGTATACATGCTTGAGGATCTATAATGTAATGGTAATATTTCGAGTTTGGTCGAGAAAACGATGATTCATACTTCCTTTTCTGTAGATCAATTAATTCCGAATTTAAAAGAAAAAGGAATATTCAAAATTTATAAATAAAATCACTGATCATGTGGTTTGTACTATTTATAGTGGTTCGTTTTTAGATTAAACGTATCTTACTTTGGTGATTCCTTGTTGGGAAACCAGGTCCAATAGTTGGGGTCATCAGACCAAGTGATCGAGAGGTTCCTTGGTACAGAGCATGAAGCAGTTTCTGTTTTTCTCGTCCACCCAAGATTTGATCTGCTCGATGTTTTAAATGCATATCATCACAACAAATGGATTAGTTGTCCATATTAATATTAAGGTCAGTGATCTCATTTTCATTTCCTTAAAAAAATTAAATTACCATTTGGATATTGTTAGTCTATAGATCAGTTCTATATCTTCTATGTTTTTTATGTTACATAAAAATTAAAGATGCGACGTACCGTTCTTCTAGGAGGAAATAATAACAAAAGATTCTCAACTATCATCCTAAAGAGGTTTGTTTGAGGAGAAAAGTTCAAAAGTGAAAGTTAGGGTTTGACCTTTAAGAAAAACTCTACTTGAAGAACAAACACTTAATACTTTCAGTTTAATTTGGAACTAATCTTTGACCCGCGCGCCCGCGCGGGTGTTATTTTTATAAATGTTAAATATTTGAAACAATTTGTTTGATATAATTGTATATATGACTGGAATTTAATATTCGATATCCGTTATCCGATCGGGGATCCCATCTGCTTCAAAAAACGGATATTCGGGGATCATGGTAGTGATTTTACGGATTCGACTAATCGAGGTACAAATTCGTTATAGTAAAATTTTAGGTATGGATATCCGGATCCGGATATTAAATATTTAAAATTTAATTATAGTTATCTATGTATATTATATATACTTTTATATAAAATAACTAAAATTTTAATTTTATTAAATTTTAATTTTATTAAATTTTAATGATTTTAAGGTTTTTTTAATAATACTTTTAAATAGACTAAATATATGGTTAATAGTTAGTTTTTGATTTATTTTTAATTAAAAAAGACATATCCAAATATCCGTGTGTATTCAGATTTTATTCTGAATATCCTAACCCCAAATATCCGGATAACAATTTTACGAATCCGACGAATGCATATCTGAATTCGTATATCCTAAAATATCCTGGATATTTGATCCGTCATAGACCTAATTGTGTATATGTATTATATGGTTATTAAAATTTTTAAATTATAAATTACATAATTTATTTTTATTAGATATATATATATATCGTACAAATGAATAATATATTGTATTTGTTTGTATATATAACCATTTATAATAAATATTACTATGTATTTTAATATTAAATTGTTATGGAAAGTTACATGATTTTGTTACTGTAAATGAATAAGTTTAGATTATAATAAAAAAATATTAACATTACTATCATTTTTATAGTTCAAATATAATTGAGTAGCTTATATAAATATGCATAAAAATAAAACTAATTTAATGCTATATATATATAATTCTGTTTTTATTATAAAATTAGAAAATACATATACAATATTTTATGAAATTTCAATTCAAATCATAAAAGTTGTTAATGGGCTTAGCCAAATTTTATTTTTTTCTTGTTAAGAATTGATGTTTGGATACAAAGATTATATCAGTGGCATTGCTTGTAAATATTAAGTAAAAGTAATGGTTATTTCTTATTTGTATTTCACTTTTAATAGATTAGATAAGGTTTTTAATAATACTTTTAAATAGACTAAATATATGGTTAATAGTTAGTTTTTGATTTATTTTTAATTAAAAAAGATATATCCAAATATCCGTGTGTATTCAGATTTTATTCTGAATATCCTAACCCCAAATATCCGGATAACAATTTTACGAATCCGACGAATGCATATCTGAATTCGTATATCCTAAAATATCCCGGATATTTGATCCGTCATAGACCTAATTGTGTATATGTATTATATGGTTATTAAAATTTTTAAATTATAAATTACATAATTTATTTTTATTAGATATATATATATATATCGTACAAATGAATAATATATTGTATTTGTTTGTATATATAACCATTTATAATAAATATAACTATGTATTTTAATATTAAATTGTTATGGAAAGTTACATGATTTTGTTACTGTAAATGAATAAGTTTAGATTATAATAAAAAATTATTAACATTATTATTATTTTTATAGTTTAAATATAATTGAGTAGCTTATATAAATATGAATAAAAATAAAACTAATTTAATGCTATATATATATAATTTTGTTTTTATTATAAAATTAGAAAATACATATACAATATTTTATGAAATTTCAATTCAAATCATAAAAGTTGTTAATGGGTTTAGCCAAACTTTATTTTTTTCTTGTTAAGAATTGATGTTTTGGATACAAAGATAATATCCAGTGGCATTACTTGGTAAATATTAAAGTAAAAGTAAGGATTATTTCTTATTTTGTACTTCATAGATTAGATATGAACTCATAAATATCAATTTGTTTTGCAATTTTTTATAGAACGATATCATCGACGTGTTCGCCGAGATAGAAAACAAAAATGATTACTAATATTTTTTTAGAGAAACAAGAGTACTAACCAGTTATTGGGCTTCAAAGAACACTTGAACGTAGCTTTTCAGTAGATGGAGAGATTGGAGGCTCGGCAATCTTTGAGAGTGGCCTGTAGTTATTGTGGAGTATCTAATAACTTCCGTTCAACCTTTTCTAATTCTATCCCATTACCAAACTTCAAGTGCGTTAACATCTTCTCCCGAGACCTCTATTTGTTTTTGCAAATGTGTTACCCGTTCAATTTTCAGATTGACAAATAATCTCAGCTAAATTTATAGCTCTAGGGAAAGGGGATTTAAAGAACTATTCTGAAAAAAAAAGAACTTATTCTGTTTGTCATACTTGATTTCATTGTGCTTTTTTTGATTATGGTTCGAATTTAGAACAATCTGATACATCAGAACAAAAAAAAATCAAGCTATTCTCATACGATGCAAAAGTGGGATCTTTTTTGTTTGTTAATTAAAAATTTAAAAACTTATTTGTCCATAATCTTCTTAAAACCGGAGAGCAGACCATGTTAAAATGAAATTTAGCCTTGTTGGTTGGTTTTAAGACGTGAGATCTTCTGGACCCTTCTCTTTTGGGTTGTTATTGCTACGACAGCTGAACTTGCAACATCGGTGATTTTTTAATATTTACAGTAGGCAATATAAAAGTTTAAAAACGCACGACTAATAATTAATGGACTTTATTAAGTAAAAATATGATTAATAATTAATGGATTGTTTTCCTTTACATTAGAGTAAATAGAATAACGTCCATAATAGAATAAATAGAATAGCATCCATAATAGTACAATTGCATTTTGGTTTAGGAATATATACTAGTTGGTCCACCACTAGTCTTTAATAATAATCTTTCTAAAACATACTAGTGCTTGAAGGAGATAATTAGAATCAATCATGCAAATCAATAATCCATTACACATTATTTGCAAAGTAGTTTTTTTAAAAAATTTACTTATGTATCATCACCACATTATTTTTTTTAATAAAAATGATGACATAGCTTACATCTTATTATGACATATATAATTTATTGACAGATATTTTGAATTTTAAAAATATTTGTAAAATAAGAATAACAAAATATTAGTCATGACTACATACCTTAAACATAGATTCTCAAATTAAACTTTGTAAAAATTTGGTTACATATAAATGTAAATTATATATATATATATATATATATATATAATTATTATTAATTGCAAATCTGACTATCTATCATAATTGAAAATGTAAATATCTATATAATGTCAAATGAGATGTAAATATATCTTAAGAATGAAAAAAAAATAGTTAAAATTTTAAATTTTATGAATATTCAGTTAGTTAATATTTATAATATATACTTAATCTATTAGTTAGCGTATGATTAATCAATTTTTCAAGTTATTAAATTTATCTGGATTTGAATTCAATACAATGCATTGGTTATATAATTGACAATTATTTTACTATGATAAATATAATGAATAATTTTAACTGATTAATATATTTCAACCAACAAATATATAAAATAAAACCACTCAAATTATAATGTCAAATATAAACAAAATTCAAATTCATTAACAAAATTTTAAATTTTAAACTTAATTTAATTAAACTTAATTAAATCAGAAGTTATATTAAATTTTGTTAAAACTAAATAAGAAAAGAAATAAATAACTGTGTATGATTTTTGTATTTTTTTAACCAATAACATATAGTTTGAATTTTGTTTAAATAGATCTATTTTTTTAAAAAAAATATTATTTTGTGCCTAACGTAGGAAACCACCTAGTTTAATTTTAAAAGTCTAGTGCTAAGTCAAATAAGAGAAGTAGTATGTAATCAGTTTTCAGTTTCTTTGGTTTGTCTTTACTTTGTTTCCTTTTTCTCTTTACTGTTTTCGAATAGTATTTATATAATAGAAAACTAAACATTCAGCATGATACGTCTCCAACTTTGTCTTTAGTCCATTCTTAACAAATGGCGCATCTTTAATTTGAAAAAAAAAAATGTTCAGAAGTGGTATACTTCTTTTGTTGTTGTTATTATCCGGGAGAATATCAGTAGATTTTTAAGAAATGTCACCATTTTGTTTGTTAAATATAGGGAAAGTAATCCAAGCATATTTGGTATTTGAAAAAAAAAAATATTTAATAGAATAGTTTTTATTTTTTTCTAACCCTAATATTATAATCTAAACTATACACTATAGACCATAATAAATAAATAAATAAAATCTGTACAATCTACCAATAAACTCATGGATTTATCATAATATCGTAAAATGTAAAATTGTAAGAAAAATAAAACAAGAGATATAACAATTAAGATTTAACCAAAAGGAAGTGAATATTTCAACTTTATTTTATTCTTATCTGTACTAATTTGGCTACATCTATCGTAACAATAACCCTCTAAAATTCCATCCCACTAAGCAAGAATATATGCCACCATTTTTCTATATTTTTTATATCAAATAAAAACAGGTGGGCATCTGTTGTTGTCGCCATAACATACCTTGTCGTGATTTCCTTATCGGTGATAGCTGGCGACGAAGAAACAAGCTGGGCATGTCTCATTATATTATTCCTCACTAATTTGAACGAAGGAAGTTGGTGGCAATCAATGTATTTCTGTGTTTCTGAATTCTATTGAGGTTTTTAGATGATTGATTAAACTGCTAATCAAACTGATACATGAATATGTGTTCTAGTTACTATACAAAGATCGTGTACCCAAAAAATAAAGTTACTATAGAAAGATCAAACAGGTAATCCTAAATAAATCTTAAAGTTTATAAATATTTTAATATTTTTCAGTTATAAAGAATGTATTGAGTAATATTCTTTTTTTGGTCAAATTATTGAGCAATATTTAAGAATCGATTTTACTAGGACGAAAGATCTACATACTTAAAGGGTCCGAAAGAAATTTTTAATAATAAAATAGTGCAGATAAACAAATGGAAGAAGTAAAATAAATAACAAATTTATTGCTTTGATTCTTGCAAAGTAAATGCCAAAGTGGGGTTTCTTGTATACTTGAACAATGAATTTGAGTATTTATAAAAGTCAAAACTGTATAGGCTTATCAGGGGCCTATAATAACTTCTAAACTATAATCTTTCAACAAGGGTTTTGATACCATGTTAGATTTGAATTTATTATAAATTTTCAAGTTAATATCAATTCACAATAAGTGGATTGGCCTTAACCTTTTATATATTACTTAAAGTTTCATTAAATTTTCGATGTGGGATACTTAATCTCTAATACCCTTTCTCGAGATGATAGATATTATTAACCAAAAATCTCGAAATTTTAGAACATTTATACTCGATCGAACGAGTCAAGTACGATAGTTATACATAGTCGAAAGGTTAATATAACATTTATACTCAGTTGGGTAGGGTTATATTAATTAAAGGTTTAGGTTATTTAGAACGGCTTTGATACCATGTAGAATTCAATACCAAGAACAACTTGTTTATTATTGAACAATGAATCAAGTATTTATACAAATTAAGAGTACATAAAGATAACTCCTAAATTATAGGAGATAAGCTCATGCTTATATTTATCTTCAAATTATAGTCCTTATTATCCCAATAAGCTGATAGAAAATTTTCATGTCTCATACTTCTTCTCTGCTTCTACGCAGGGCCAGCTAATTAAGGAGGATAAACAGTGTGACCGCTCCTGGCTCTGTATCCCCATATATTAATAGTTAAAGGATTTTTTTTATAAATGCATATTTTTATATAGAAAACTTTAAAATTTTAATAAGTAAAATTGAAAAAGAGTCTAAAAATATTTTATATGTATATAATTTTATTTTCATCACAAAATATACAAAACATTACTGTTTAAAATTTTAAAACAAAAATATATTGAAAACATTGATAAACATAAATTTTAAAAGATAAAAACAAAAATTTGCCCTAGGGCCCCTTACAATGTTAAGCTGGCCCTGCTTCTATGATAGTTTTTTTATATCTGTTTCATCATTAACCAATGATGATTGTAATGGGCAAGTCATTCCGGGGATCAAAAGTACCCCGTGAGGTCGATGAAAGTAGGAGGAATTCTTCGGGGTGGCTATACCTCCGTCCCAAGGCTACAAAAATACATCACAAGAAGAACCTCTCCCACCAAATGTATGTACACCTCACTCTCATCAACCTTTCCATGTAATGATATAATCCAAAAGTCAGCTGATATTTTTTAGGATTCCCACATTGATTAGCTATGGGGCTAGTTAGTGCCTTAGTGCACCACACTGTCAAGCTAGTATTATCCACTTGAACATGGAGACTCACACATGGTGATGATAAGAGTTTATGCTACATCAACATGTGTATTAGTAAGTGATTTGGATAGGAGAGGGTATCAAGTAAAATAAGAGATTGGTTTGTGCATGTGAGAGTTTAGCATGCTCTAGATTTCACCCACCCTAAGGATCTATACTTGCCTCTTTCATTCTCTTTTTTTCTTTTAATTCTCAATTCAGTGTGATAATTAGAAAGTTCAGGCCCAATACACTTTCATCGCTCTAAAAGTCTACGTTGCGCCACTATATTGATTGTCTTGGCAAGTGGGACTAAATGTTGTATTTATCCGTGATGAAAATTTCTTGATAACCAATCAAGAGATAGATGATAAGATTGCTTGCAGAGACGATCAAGACTTTGTTTAAACAATCTTTGTTTCTTTCTTGTGTGTGTGTGTGTGTGTGTTTTCACTTTTCTTGTGTGTGTGTGTGTGTGTGTTTTCACTTCTTCGACAAATAAAAACAATACACGACCATCTTTTATCCAACACGTCTCGCCGATGGAGAAGGTTCGAACTTGTCAGCACCGGACCCCTTAACTGATGAGTCATAAGCCATTTATAGTATGCGTTGGTTTCTTGTCAGACAAGAAATCATATAATATACAGTTACATTGAAAATCATTCGTAAGCATTTGGATAGTCTTTGTTTTGTTCATTGTATCTGGGTCTATAGGATACGTGTGTAGAATATTCAACTTTGATACAAGTGAAGTTGATTATGTGTCCCTTGCCATTGGTCATAGCTTCCGCATTAATAGTACACTAATGTGTTGAAAAACCCAAATTTTGTTCATGACTTTGTCTGTTGTGCGGAAATGCGTTTTTGCCAGAAGAAAGAAAGAAAGTAGAGACAAGTTTTCGTCGGAAAATAAGGGAATTTATAAGATCTATGAATTTTAATATGTTCATGTAATTAATAGAATAGATCAAACACTAACAAAGCAACCTGATGTTTTCTTAGTAAGCTAAGTCATGTAATCTGATACGGTAATAAACTAGAACAGTTAAAAGTATTAATAGTGATTAGTACAACCAGGGGCCGATCTAAACGGTTTTGTAGTTGAGGACACAATTTTAAAAGTATCAAAAACAAAATTAGGTTAGTGTCACTTTCATATTCTTCCCAAAACTAAATAATATTTAACCAAACATGCTTAAATTATTTAAGAAAAACAAAAAAAAATAGTAGGGGCACATGGCCCATACCCATGCACTTGCGTCTGCCCCTGAGTACAACAGTATGTGATACATATATATAATTATTATATCACATTACCATATTTAATATACTTTCTCCGTTCCATTAAAATACATGTTTTAAAAAAATTGTTTTACAAAGATTTTTTTTTGTGTTTTCTATGAAAATATTGTAAATTTCAAAAAAAAAATTACTTTGTTGAGTTGTTATTGGTTAAAATTATCAAAAATTAGAAATTACAGAAAATAGTACATTTATTATAGAGATTTAGTGCATTTTTAAAAATGTGTGAAAATAGTAAAAAAATCTATCTTTATGAAACATAGCGACTATTATCTATTTATTTTTAAATAATATATATATTTATAATAAATTATTAGGTGTATTTTATTTAATTTTATATATTAAATTATATATATATGAATTTAAAACAAAATTATATTACTTATAACTTTAATTTTAAAAATATAAGCTTAATCTTTGAATATAACCATAATTTCATATCATTAAATAAAATAAAATAAATTAATATATATATATTTAAATTTTTTATATATTCCAAATGCTAATAATGATTTACCAAAATTTTCATATAAGACTCTTGTGAAAAGAGTATTTATATAAAATTTGCAACTTCAAAATGTTGATCTAAATACCTTTTTAATTATTTGTGATTAGATAATAAAAACATTATATTTTTTGTCAATGTTCTGTTGATCTAAGTAAATTTTGCATCGAAATAAACAAATTTGATTCATTACATCGTATCCGAACCGCATTGTTCACACATTCAAATCAGAGTCATACCTAAATCGGAGAGGTATTGACAAGCTTGCATAACCAATTGAACACAAAGACTCACACATGGAAATGACAAGAGAGGACATGTTTATTGTAGGTCTCTTAGCATGGAGTTTTTAGCTTTTCTAAGAGACGTATCTTAACTTTAACTAAGAAAACTTAAGAACCATCTCTTAAATAAGAGACCTAAGAGACCTCTCTTAACGGGAAAATTAAAAAAAAAAAAAAAAAAAAACGTGAAATTATAAGTTAAGAACTCCGTCTAAGAGACCATGGATAAACATGGGCATCATTAACCCTACAAATCAATGAGGAGTTTTTTTCTCTTTCTAATTAAAAAAGAAAAAAAAAAAGTGTACCAATCACAGGCCACCACGTGTCAGTAGAGTCCACGGACAGTGCAAGAACCAATAAAAAGTGGTCTCTTAACTAAAAGTTTTAAGAGACTATATTTTGAGTTTTAGTGGATCCCCTCCTTAAAAGACCCACTAGAAACTCTAGATAATGATGCTTTTAGAGTTCTCGTAATACGTTTACCAATATCAACGTATGTATTAGTGGACGGGATTAAAAGAAATCAGAGTGAATTTTTTTGGTAATTTTTTCAAATAGATTCTTTTTCAAGTTGTTGAGAAAATGAATAAAATATTTTACTAACAAGACAAAAAAACTCTTATACCTTAAAAATATAGATATAAATAAATTAATAATATAAAAAAATAATATTTTTGAATTATATGTTTTCAAATTTGAATTTTTTTATTAAAAAGTGAACTTTTTCAAAAAAAATATTGTTTAAAAAACTTTTTGAAATTCGAAAATGCTTGTTGAAACTATTTTAATTTTTTTTTAACTTTTAATATTTATTTTTTATTTTAAAATTTTAGATTTTATTTTCAAAATTCCACCCCTTAATTTTAAATTATAAATCTAGATTAGTTAACCGTATAAATATAAATGTATATTTACATTTAATATGAAATATTTTGATCATTTTAATTATTGAAAACTGTATTTGTGACAAAAAAAAAAACTCTTTTATCGCTATCATAGATTAGTTCTCTAGTTTCTTTTGTCAACAAATAGTTATCAAGTGATTAAGAGATTTGTTTGGGAGAGTTTGGCATACATACTCTAGAAGAAAGCACCCTTTAATTCTACACGTCGCTCTTTGATTTTCTGTTTATTTATTTACTTCAGTTCAGATTAAAACTAATTAACCACATCACAATTTTAAACTTATCAAGAGACCTTTATGATATGGCAGATGTATTATATTGTTTGAACTTACATTAATTAGCTATGACTATGTGGGGCTAACTATTATCTCGTTTCCCTTACTCTGAAGCTAGCCTTTTGGGAAAAATATATCCAACACGTCTAGAGATTGGATAAGGTTCTACTCTCTGAACCGAACTTGTCAGCACCACACGCATGAACCGATGAGTCACACTACCATTTATAGTACTTACCGCTTTCTTGCGTCACAAGAAATCATATTAATATACAATCAAATTAATTTTTAACAAAATTTTCCGTAAGCCTTTGATTATTCAATAGAATACGTGCATGAGTGGAAAAATTCAACTGTGATAATGACGTTGGATTATATGTCGCTTGGTCCAAGCTTTCGCATTCACATGACACTCGTTTGTGGAAAAAAAGAAACGCAAATCTTTATCCCAAGACTTTTCACTTACGTGAGTTTTTAACTAAAGTAAGTAAAATTTTCTCAATAAATACACAACAAAACTCCATTACTATGTCTTCAAACACAACAATATGTCTTCCACAAAACCAATCTCTCTCCTTGTCTCCATCACTTTCTTCTCCTCTCTCCTCCTCGGTTCGTCCTCCGCCCAGTCCGTAGTGAAAGCTTCCTACTGGTTCCCAGGTAGTGAGTTTCCCGTTACCGACATTGACTCATCTCTCTTCACTCACCTCTTCTGCGCCTTCGCTGATCTCAACTCTCAAACCAATCAAGTCACCGTCGACTCCGCGAACCAACAGAAGTTCTCCACCTTTACTCAAACCGTCCAACGGCGAAACCCTAATGTCAAAACCCTTTTGTCTATCGGCGGTGGATCCGCTGATATAACCGCGTTTGCGTCCATGGCAAGTAACCCCACTTCTCGAAAGTCGTTCATTGACTCTTCGATAAGACTTGCGAGGTCGTATGGGTTCCACGGTCTTGATCTAGACTGGGAGTATCCGAGCAGTGCGGCGGATATGAGTAACTTTGGAACGCTGCTTCGAGAGTGGCGTTCAGCGGTTGCAGCAGAAGCTAGTAGCAGTGGTAGACAGCGTTTGCTTTTGGCTGCTGCGGTTTTCTACTCCAACAACCACTATTCGGTTCTGTACCCGGTTCAAGCAGTTGCCGACAGTCTGGATTGGGTTAATCTAATGGCCTATGATTTTTATGGACCCGGTTGGTCTAGAGTAACCGGTCCACCAGCAGCTTTGTATGACCCTTCAAACGCAGGTATACTACAATAACCTGACTAACCTACTAAATTGGGACATACATTAATAACTCTTTGGGACTTGTAAATAAAGAAATATAAACAAAAAATGTTTCAGAAAATGAATATTGATTTTTTCGGTTATTTTTGGTTTACTAAAAGTTAGTTTAATGAGTGTGAAACATACTACCGATTGATTTTCTTAGATTATTGGTCTAATTTCGGTAGGAAAATTTGGTTTGGCTTATATAAGATTGTAAATAAAACAAGCCAAGGGTTAAAGAGTTTCTCAAATTGAATATTTAAAAGTGAAAATACAATTTATATTTATATTTTTGTGGGTATTTCAAAATTTAAGAAACTCATGTCAAATTCTATTAAATGAAACTATAGTTGAGATCTTTTATATGATTTTCCTGAACATTTTAAATATTCACAAATTAAATACTAAATATATATTAGGAGAGATTCTAGTTAAAAAAATCTCTATGGCTTTCGAACCGGAAATACTGTATGAATAAATCCCGGTTTTGTTTGAATATTAAACCGGTTAATTATAGGTCCAAGCGGCGACGCTGGAGTAAGATCATGGACTCAAGCTGGACTTCCAGCGAAGAAAGCAGTCTTGGGATTTCCATTCTACGGCTGGGCGTGGCGTCTCTCAAACGCAAACAGTCACAGCTATTACGCGGCTACAACCGGAGCGGCCATATCACCGGACGGTTCTATCGGATACGGTCAGATAAGGAAGTTTATAGTGGACAACAGTGCAACAACGGTTTATAACTCCTCGGTGGTCGGAGATTATTGTTACGCAGGGACGACTTGGATTGGATACGATGATAATCAGAGTATCGTGACGAAAGTGAGATACGCTAAGCAGAGAGGGTTGCTTGGTTACTTCTCGTGGCATGTTGGAGCTGACGATAACTCTGGTCTATCTCGTGCTGGTTAGAGTTTTATCCTAATGTCTATATTTAAATGAATTCGATAAGGTAAATAATAACGATTTTTGTGGGGATTTTACAGCGTCACGTGCATGGGATGCGGCGGCAACGACCAGAACTATACAGAGGTTTTAAGGTTTCTCCGACTACGGCAAAGTGGAGATATTTTTCTCAATGATACACTATACAAACAAATAAACGTTACTACTATTTGCGATAGATGTTGTCAAGGAAAAGGGAACAATAAGATATTATTATGATAATAAAAGCAAGAAGCATATCTTATTAATGCTTCTTTTATTTAAGTAGCAAATCTACAGAATTTAAATTAAATTCCAATAATATTTTGATATCATGTTTTTACATGTTCTGATATTATATGAGCCATGCGTACGTGGTTCGCAAAAGTAATAATATGAAACTCGAGTTCCAATCGAACGGACTGAATGGACAAATCTGTCAATATGAATAGCATGATTTGTTTTTTTTTTCCACAATACAGAAACCTGGATTGGAACGAATAAGTAGGCAAGGTTGACTGGAAAACCGGCCCACAATATTGTTAGTAGTAATTTAGATTTTCTAAAACAATGGAACCAAAGTAGTAAAACCGAATGTTTTTCGTCAAAAAAAAAAAAAAAAAAAACGAATGTAAGTAATCCATCAAATCTATTCACAAAGTGTTTACATTTGGTTTCATAAATTTGCTATAAAACCTAACACACAAGTGTATACGAAATTTCTCATCCCGTAAATATTTTTGTATGATAAGTTTCCACTATTCATATCATTCTTCCCTTTAAACCGCTTTATGGTTATGACGATCAAGCGGAGACTCGGGCCTGAGAAATTTGATTGAATGGGGTCAGGGCCAAGTATGAGATTATGGGGGGGGTTTGTAACATTTTAAGAACTTATAGTAAAAAATTCTTTTTCAAATTTTAGGGAATTTATCTATGTAAAAAACTTTCAAAATTTTTGGAGATCAACGCCAATATTTTATTGGTCTATGCCCAGATCTAATCCTGAATGGGGTTGAGCATGGACTCTTGCAAACCGCAACAATAACGGCTATGGTGCAGACACCATCGGACCAGCGATATCAAAAGATGGTGATGTCAGATACATTCAGTTAAAGAGGTGAATAATTGAGAACGGAGCGACAACGGTGCATGATGATCAGGTGGTAGGAGTTCTGCCACTCTCTCTGGACAAGTCGAGGAGAAATACAAAAATGAGGAAAAATAAATAATATAAAAGTTCGTCGCTTGATAGGTTATGATAATAATTTTTAAAATGGTGGGGTCTAGTACTGTTTTAGTTCTATTTGAAAAATATCTGATGATATACAGTTTTGTTTTCTTTTCTTTTTGCTTAAATTTGGGATATACATTTTAGTTACTAGACTCATTGATCTTAAGATATATTTATATGTTTAAGGTGATATTACACATCTGACCAACAAGATGTGAACAATTAACAAGGATTGGATTTAACCATTAACATGTTTGGATTCTTTATATAAGTATTAAAAGAATCTAATAAACTTCAAGACAATTCGAAGAAATTAGACGGTGCAGCAAAGCTTCGGTAACGCACAAATGGTTTTCTATATTCTCAATATCCAAAAATGTAGCAAATTAAACTGTGCGGGTAATATTCCCAATGCTCGTTTTATTAAATAGCAAATCGCTTATTATAGTATCGAAAAAACAACATAGAAGGCATCAAATCCGACAAAACAAGTTCATGCTATTGTACACGTTTACCACAAAAAACAACAAAGATCACTAGGAACTAAATCTTGAAATGGCCAAGCCAAAAGTTGTTGATTCGTAGAATCGTGGCTGATACTTTTAGTACGGAGATAAGCAAAACTGATCATTTTCGTAAACCTGTTAAGACGGTGCACCGAGATATGACGCGAGCCTTAGCATGTCGCTGAATATACCACCGGCAGTGACTTGAGCACCAGCACCGGGTCCTCGGACAATAAGTGGATGGTCCTTGTATCTTGTCGTTGTGAATGCTATTATATTGTCTGAACCTGCCATCTGTGCAAATGGATGTTCTTTCTTGTATCTTCGTAGCTCCACTGTTCCTTTTTGGTTTACTGCGTCCACCACTCCAACGTATCTTAGGACCTGAATCAAGAGTTTACATATATGGTTGATATGATCAAATAGATCGAAGGAAATGATATTTAGCAGAATCATCAGAATGAAAAAAAGGAATAAAAAAACTAAGGCGAATGATGATCTTACTTCGCCGGAGTTCTCAGCTTCTAGCCTTTCTTTTGCCAGGTCGCCGTCGTACTGTGGGAGCTTCTCCATGAATTCTTCAGCAGAAGCGCATCCCTGTAAGTAGATTAGATTGAGAAGAACATTAGATGCGGATAATGATTTCTCAGCTGATTCTGAAGTTAATGAGATATATATATATATATATAAAGATGGTTTACTTTTAGAGGTTCTGGGACGAGGCTTCTAATGGGAAGATCAGCGAGGTCCAGTTTAAGTCCAGATTCTCGAGCGAGAATTATCACCTGCACAAGAGGAATAGTGTTCGTTCATTGAGAGAGACTATCATCAGTTCCAGAACTTTGCTGCATCAGTTGTTAGATACTCTGCTTACCTTCCTTGCAACATCAGTTCCAGATAAATCATCTCTTGGATCAGGCTCAGTGAAACCTGCCTTCTTTGCCTCAGCCACAACCTCGCTGAAACTTCGATCCCCAACAAAGTTGTTGAATAGATAACTCAAAGTTCCACTGGAGCAAGAAAAAAACAAAGACAAGTCATCAGATTCAGCACCAGATGGCAACTCAGAGACATAATGTGGCAGAACCGTTACCTGCAAATGCCTTCTATGCGTAGTATCTTGTCTCCTGTCTCAAGGAGACCACGTAAAGTGCTGATAATTGGAAGACCAGCTCCAACAGTAGCTTCGTAGAAGTAATGAGTGTAGGATTTCCTTTGAAGATCTCTCAGCTTCAAGTACTGAGAACAGATACAAATAAACATCCGTGAAGTAAGAAAACCAACACAGGGCAGGAACATTTCTTCCCGAAGTTTCTCTAAAGGAGATTTAAAAGAAATATAGTCGATGAGAAGAATATCACCTGATCAAGGGGACCTGAGTTAGCTTTTTTATTTGGGGTAATGACATGGATGCCCTTCCGTAACCAATCATAGTAATTGCTCGCAATAGCAGAGTCTGCTGTACAGTCAACCAGTACAGTGTTGGGGATAAAGTGATTACCATGCACTTGTTGAGTGAACTTTTCCAGATTGGCCTCTGTGCCCTTCTCGTTTAGTAGTTCTCTCCATCGTGACAAATCAATACCACTGCAATAAACAACATAGGTACAAGTCATGTAAGGGTAATTTTCTATTCACTACTACAGTAATTGTAGAGAAGAAAGGCAAAAATGCATGTCACTGATGGTATTAACCAGTAGATAAAACAAATCATAACAATCAGGGGAAAGCAACGGCCAGATATGCGAAACAGGAAACTAGGTAAATCATCTATGCTGCATACGGGTTCTTATTAAGGGTTCAGGATATTTGTCTCTCTAGAGAAGGGTATATATGCAGTCATTCTATCAAGAATGAATCAGTATGTCTTTCAGATAAAATACTACAGTGTGTCAGAATCATAGAACACTACAGAAGAAGTATTCTTACATCTCACTTAATAGCATAGTTTTCGAACTAGTGATTCCCAAAACTCGTAGATCAATGTTAAATTCTTCTTTGAGGACACCAGCCTGGAAAACGTAATTTAACGCTTAATCAGCTTCTTAAAGGACGAAAAGTCCCAGAACGAAGGTAATATAGCATTTTGTAAAATAAAATAAAAACACGGAAAACATTACGAAGTGTTACCTGGTCCCTCAGCTGATCAAGTAATGTCGCACCAATCAAGCCTGGTCCTATGATTCCCACGGCTAATGTCGTTCTTGACAAGAAAAACCTGGAATGCACGGCTCTCAATGCCTTTACGCTATCTTCACGTTTAATAACTACAGTAACGTTGTACTCAGAACAACCTTGAGATATAGCACGGACATTAATATTAGCCTGCAAGTGAGATACAGAGACAAGCACCATGAGGGAGCAATATAGCAGGAAGAACATAGTATGAAAGTTGTACTAGCAATTATCTGGTTACAGTATTGGGCAATATAATTACCTTCGCTAGAGCACTGAAAAGTGTACAGCTAACTCCAGGTGTGCTAGCCATTTTCTGGCCAACTGCAGCTAAGATGCTACAATTTGGTATCACTTCAATCTGAGAAAAGAAATTGCTATTTTTCAAAATAGTGAAACTTCCCAAGGCAAAATTATCAAATGGATATGCTTAATTAGATTACGTAGGGAAGATTTGTGTTATCTGTAGCGGAAACCAAAGCAGAGATCAGAGAGAGAGACCTGGGAAAGACGTCCAGCTTGTAAAGCTTCACTAAATCTGGATCGCAGTGCCTCGGAAACAGCGCTTACTTCCTTCTCAGGCACAGCAAAGCACACAGAATGCTCACTGCTAGCCTGTACAATGATTATCTCAAATGGATAAGAATCGCCTATATGAAGAAAGTTTAGTGTAACACTAATGTAGAGTTTGAAAGTTGGGCACCTGTGATATCATAATCACATTAGCTCCAACATCTTTTACGGCGCCAAAAATATCACTTGCAGTACCAGGTACACCAGCCATTCCAGTACTGTTGAAATGAATTGGAAAGTGGGTAGTCAATAAGAGAGCGATGAATACAACTTGTCATTTAAGATTAAAATAAAGAAGATTTACACCTCCATGACAAAGGTAGCTTACCCTTCAACATTTATGAGCGCCAAATTGTCAATGGTTGCAAAACCTTTAACAGGAGTTGTCAGTGTAAGGTCATAATCATCTTCAGGAGGTTGACAGATAATTGTTCCCGGTGCAGAGAGATTGAAGATATTTCTTATCACAATTGGAATATTATACCGCATCACAGGAATGATGGTGCGAGGATGTAAAACATTAGCTCCAAAATAAGACTGCATAAAGTTAAAGAAGTATTGACTCAGAAGATTAACTTAGCATGATGAAGCTCCATTAGATAGGATAACAAGAACGCTAGTTTTACCATTTCCCAGGCCTCTTGATAAGAAAGTGTCTTGAGTATTACAGCCTCATTAACTGCAGAAGAAACTTCTTATCATACATAATCACATAAAAATGAACCAGACTATCAGAGGCTAGGACAGACCTTTACGAGGATCAGCACTGTATACACCATCAACATCGGTCCAAATTGTTACTTGACGAGCCCTCAGAAGAGCACCAATTATAGCCGCGGAGAAATCACTCCCATCTCTTTTCAAAGTTGTTGGAATGTTTTGTGGAGTGCTAGCAATGAACCCAGTTGCAATAATTATTTTAGACCGATTTAAGGAGAACCACTTTTCGAGCCTCTTCTCGGATTCACCAAAATCAGGATCAACCTGATTAGAGCTGGTAGGATTAACAATAAGCACCTCTCTAGTATCCATCCACTTGCACTCAAGACCAGTCTACAGACAAAAGAGCAGAGATGTTATAAAGCGTACTACCTCAGCTATTTACCATACTACACGCATCATTCAAACCTTTCTGACAACATATGATAGCATCTGAGCAGACCAAAGCTCCCCATGTCCTGCAACAAAGTCGGAAAATGACTCTGACGCATGGCCCGCTGCAAAATGAAAGATGTCAGTTCTTCCTCTGTAATCAGACAAAAACAGGAAACATAAACATGAACATCGATCAAAAGAAAAAACAAAACAATGTACCTATGTATATCGCACGAAGCATAGCTTTAAGATTACTAATATCATCATGCAAATGCGACAAAAAGCTAGAGAGATCATTCCCATCGAGAAGGTCACGAGCTGTTAACCGGTGCTTCTCGAGGACACCTTCCAATGCAGATAAATAAGAGTCATCTCGTGACTGTGCCTTGCGAAGTAAGTCATACATCATATCCGTCACCTTCGACATCGCCGACACAACCACCAGCTTCCTCTCAGAGTTATCATTGATTATCACCTCCGCAACATTCCTGATCCTCTGAGAGTTTCCAACACACGTCCCACCAAACTTGTGAACACTCCACATTTCACCTTTAGGAATCTGAACTCGATCCACTGCGTTCTCCGTCGATACACCTGCGACTGCAAACATTAATAACCTCAAAAAGCTTATTTAACAAAATGAAATCAAGAAATGTCAACCAGTAGTCGCTGTAGCCGATAGATGAAAATCCGGAAGCTCGCATCGAATCAAACCGCCGCCGCCACCAATCTTCCGTTGGAAACTTGTGGTGGAGACGATCCTCCGCCGGGAACAAGGCGGTTTCGAGACGACACGGACGAAGCATCGCGGCGTGAAACATCCGAATCTAATCAGATTACTCGCCGGAGAAACAGTAAATGACGGCTGAGTCGTCGCCATAGATTGTACCTACTAACGAATCATAGAGTTTCAGGCTTCCAACAACAATGAAAGTTCCAAATCACAATCAATAATCCGATTCAGCTAAGTACCGTTTAGCTACAACATTGAGGTGCTAAAACCCTAATGTTTAACAAAAGAAAGAGAAGAACACTCACAATGGTATATTCCGGCGGAAACAAAGAAGATGTACGGCGCTTCTCAGTCGCGCGAGAGATTTGAATTTTGTAGTCAAAAAAGGTGTTTTAGAGTTAAACTGAGACCTCACGAGTCCACCCACCACACAAGAGAGTGAAGAATCTCTAAGAAGCGGCTGCGCGATTGTCTATCAACGAGATATTGACACGCGTCTATCTGGTTTATGAAGTTACGTTTTTTTCCTTTCATTGTTTTGATTAAAGGCCTTATTGGGCCCATTATCAATGATTCTTAATAATATCTAAAGATCAACTTGGGCCATTTCGGGCTCATACAAGAAACCCTATTTTTTAGGTCCACGATTGGGATTTTTAGTTAACACTCAGAATTACTACACGAGTGACTCTAAATTCCAAAATTTATGTTTATGAGTAAGGAATATTTACGTGTAAATTATACTATAAATATTTTAATTAATTTACATTATTTTAAGAAAATTTTATTTTATTTTTCAAGCACATATTTATAGTGTATAAATATTAACAATTCTTCAATTAAACCATTTTATCAACGGAGCTTTCACATTTATCAAAACATTATGAAGTTTTTTTATTCAAAAAGATATAAGCATATAAAAAAAATCATGTGACATTCGTTAGATAATCATTTTAAATATAATATTATTTTATTATGAAAAAGATAATAATTTTACATTTTGACATCATTATCTTTATTATTTAGTTTGATCAGTTTGAAAAAAACACATAAATATGTTTTTTTACTCTTTTTATTTGTCTTAGCTATTTTAAATTTTAGTATATTTAAAATTAAATTTTGTAAATATATTTTTGTATTATATTATTTATTTAAGATATATCTATTATTCCTTAGTTTTAATATATCTTTATTCAGATATATATATATATATATATATATATATATATATATATATATATATATATATATATATATATAATTTAATAAATTTGGGATTGCTATTTATTTTAGCTAAAATATATTAAACTTCTGAAAATCAATATGTTAATTAACCTAATGAACCAATGAATTTAAATAACATGTAATTATTTAACTATCAACAATAAAATTATTTGTAGTTGTGTTTAGATTATTTTTAGAGAAAATCTTTCAATTAGATATTTTTAAAGTTTTTTGCCATAAAATAGATCTCAAATAAATAAATAACTAAAATAGACTTTTTATTTAAAATTTTTAATATATTTTTTATTTTAATTTTAAATCTCACCTCCAAAACTCTACTTCATAACTCTAAACCATAAATTTAGAATAGTTAATCTGAAGAGTATAAATATATATTTACACCATTTAATACAATATATTTTGGTTATTTTTCACTTTGAAGTCTATTAGTGACAAAAAAAAATTTTTTAAGTATATCTTAAGGTATTCCTCTTTTTTTAACATAATATACTTCTTTTGTTTCGCAAAAATGTCACTTTAACACATTTTATGTAGATTAAAAATGATAAATATACTAATATATTTTTATGTAATGTATAATTATTGAAATAAATATTTATTGATCAATTAAAAAATAAGAAGAGATTGTGTATGAAAAATTGCATTAAAATGCAAATGACAATTTTTGTAACAAAAAATTGATAGACTGACATTTCTCAGAAAACAGAGAAAATATAGTTTATTTTAATAGTGATATATGAATTATTTAATATTTATATATTTTAAAAAATTGCAAAAGTATTTATACATAAAGTTTATTTTAATGATAAAATAAGAAAAGTTGGTTGTTACCACTTTCAAAAATATTTCACAATATAAATCTATATAAGGAAAATTGTACACAATTGATACTATGTCATACATTTTTAAAAGTGAAACAATTACACCTACAGACATATTTTAAGTTTCTATTTACATTATAAGGCACTTTGAGTTGTAGAAACACTTTTGATAGGTAAATTCACTAATATACCCCTAACTAAATCTTAAAAGAACGATCATCTTCTAGTTTTCTTTTTCTTTTTATCTTCCTTTATTATCTTCATTAATTTAATCAAAACTTTAAACAAACTGTAAAAGAAAGAAATTGTTGGCGATAGCTTCCATTTAATTATTTAATTTAGTAAAAATGAAAAAGAAAAACAATTGATTGATCATTTCTCATCTGATTCCTTCGTTTTTTTTCATTTTCCTTTACCATCTTCACAATTTTAATCAAAACTCTAAGCTTTTCTTCATCCCTCCAAGTTTCATTGTCACCAATTAGTCCTTAGTTTGTGGCTGAACTGTTGCTCAACTCGTGCCGTCGCGGTGTGGTATGAGCTACGAACTCCAAAACGTTGAGCCTATGTTTATCATGACAATCTCTTCATCGCTTCAAACTTTTTTTGGTCAACGGCGTCTCTGATACACGGATGAGCTCGTGCTCCAAACACCACTTCTCAATGATCTCCTACCGCCGCAATTTTCCTTCTCTGCAACACCAATTCTAGTGGAGCACATGTCGTGGAGCCCCAAAACTGTTGTCTTCTCTGCAAACCGCCATCTTCTCTGTAATGTAAAACCATTAGTTGTCTTTCTCCATTACGGATCTAAGTCAACAAGCTCTCAACATAATTTATGGCCATGACAAGCTCTTCTATCGTCGTAGGAATTACCGTCACAGCTCTCTGTTTGTTGCAGATCAAAAGCTCAATTGAAAATCAACAATGGTCAATTTTTACGTATTTGCACATTGGATCCTTTAACATTTTCTTTATTCTAAATTTTACCAAAAACTCTTGGATTTGCATATAGATCATCTCCAATTATCTCCAAACTCTTAAATGAATAAGATTTATAATTATTATTTCATTAATCTGAAATTTTGACTAATGGATGAGATTGTTTTGTCCATCGGCCCCAAGTATTCATTCACATCATTTGTCCACAATTCCGTAACCACTTATACACACAATTTGTACAAGTAATCTTCATAAATGTGTGTTTGTGGATAGATTATAATGATTGAAATATGTGTACAAGAACATGTCTAAAACTTTTTCTTATCCACATTATTTCATCCACACATTTTATATTGCTGGTTTTTGTGTTTTATAGACTATCAATTGTCCACAAACACTTGTCCATAAAGAACCAATCCATCATAGATACATCCACTCATTATTCTCTATCAAAACATATATCCACGAAAAAGTTGTCCAAACATGTAAAGCGTCACAATTATTAACTATATAATTGTTCATGCAGTTTATCATATGTTGTATTGTGTATCACTAAATGACGTCTATATAATTCATGTGAGGTTTGTTCACTAAATTACGTCCACATAGACATGAACTTAACCACCACGTACCTTGTCCACGAAAATCTCTCACCTTCCCTTCCATTGTCTCTCTAAACGGTAGCTTAGTCAAAAATTTCTCTTTTTCTCCACCTTCGTTTCCCATTAATGCCACCACCTAATGTTAACATCAGCCGTTAGATCATAATCCCAAATACAAATCTAACGTCCCTAAACAATTCACCATTACCCATAAACCTACTTTTAGTTTAAACCTTCCACATTAATTGCAACTAGTCCACAAAACCAATTTACATTTTCATTGCTTCCTTAAATGAAACAAATCACCACTTACACAAACTCAAGGTTATTTTCGTCCACAATAGTATATGTGTCCGCAAAAAGTGTGCCAACTTGCCAAAGTGTCTCTCATCGTAGACTAAAGACAGAAAGTGTCTTTTTATGTAACTCTCTCTTTAAAAGTTATGTCATGCTTTTCTTTGAAGATAATGAATGTAGAAATGACATATATGCAAATTATTTCACAAATAAGTGAATAATTGTTTAGGTGATCTACTAATAATTACATATAATTTATAATATTTATGTTACTTCATGTTTTTTGAAGCCTGATGGTCTGACAGGAATGTTCAACCAAACGAAGTATTAAACGGTTAGACATCTAATTTGATTTCATTAACGAATCATCATAGTATTAAACTAATAAAACCCGGCCGGGGGCAAACAACTTAGGGGTTGACTGGTGTAACCGCAGCGGTTGCGGCTGCGGTTGCGGACGTTTGCGGATGCGGGTAGTTGCGGTTTTATGCGTTATTAAGAGATTTGGACGACTGGTAAAGTAGTTAAAAATTATTGCGTTTGCGGGATACTTATGACTGGTTAACCACCAAATACAACAGTTGTTAAATATAATGAACAATATTTATATTTTATATAATTATAAAAATACTGAAAATCATATTATTATAATAAATATAAAAATTATATTTATAAAATTATACTATTAATTTTAATAAAAAATATATAAATATTTTTCTTTAAAGTTTTATAAAATAAAATTAAAATATAATATATATAAATTAGTATTTTTATTATTTCAATTTAAAATTTTAATTGAATATTTTTTATTTATATAGTTTTTTGGAAAAAAATAATTTTTTTACCCTCCCGCTACCGCCCGCAACCGCAAACGCTAGCTGGAACCAGCTTTTGAATTTTAGAGGTTTATAGCGGTTTGAAGCGGTTTGTAGCGTTTTGTATGATTGTTACAAAACGCCAACAACCGCTACCAACCGCAAAAGCTGCGTTTGCGGGTGGTAGCGGGAAAACCAGTCACACCCTTACTGAACTGATGCATTGTACGTTTATGAAATGGTGACAAATACAAATGTCTTTCATCATTAATATGCATTTTTACTCAAATATAAAAACAAAAGATAGATAGTTATATGGGCAATTTTTTCTAATAACTCTTTTAAATTTTTGTAACCTAAATAGTCATAAAAATGATCGAAATAATTTTTTTTTTTTTTTTAAATTAATATACTTTTTTAAAAAATTTAATTTTACTTCTAAAACTTCACTTCTTAATTCTACATTCTAAGTAAAGTTAACTCTAACAGGTATAAATATATATTTACACATTAATAAAATATATCTTAGTCATTTTTTTCTCAAAAACTATTTGTGAAAAAAAAGATATTTTAAGATTATCTAGGATATTTCTCTAGCTCTTGTATTACACTCATTATAAGCTTACGGTAATAAAAGTGGTGTTAGGTAATATATATAGTCTTATAATTCTTTTCACATATATAGGTTTCTCTTTCACAACTTACAGTAAATAAAATAAAACAATATAAATATTAGTTAACCATTTCGTAGTTTATCTTATAGTTCAAAAGATTTGGTAAACCATTTCATTGTAGTATATTTTATTGCATGTAAGTTTGTGGAACCAGAGTTCAAAAAGAAAAATAGTATGCATGCATATCAAGGAATCATTTAGTAAAATAGTCATAACATTTAGCAAAAAAAAAAAAAAGTCCTATCAACATAGTGATTTAGACGATTCATACTGATGTCGACATTTACCTACAAAAAATATCCAAAAGACATTTTCTTTGATTGGTTTCCTAGTTATTATAACCGCCTAAGATTAATATAGAATCTCTGGGTGCTTAGAGATATTGACATTTTTCCTCCTTTTAACATTCCTTGAAAGACTAGGTTTGGTGGGGGTTGATCTATATGTGTGGTTGGCGTCATTACCATTACCTCTCAGTTGAGTCGCCTATGGCTAGTATCGTGTTCATGTCACTAATCTAATTTTGAATGATTGTGTGAGGCGAATAAGTCTTAAAAAATAAGTACGATGCAACCAAAATAGTAGCAACTAGGCAATTAGGTGTTCTGTCCGCACATACAAGCTTAATAATTTTATAAATATTTATATATATATATATATATATTATCAATTCAAATACCAGTTGAATAAATTATTATTTATACATTTAAAATATTTAATAATAATTAAATAATCAATTTTTTTATATGTGCAAATTTGTAATCATAAGATAAATAATTTTATTATGTAAAATAAACTTGAAAACACTCATACGTTTAAATTATTTAGTACTAAATTAAATATCAAAAAATTTATGTGTATAAAAGTTTTTCAGTATTTTCAATATCAAAAAATTTATATGTATAAAACATTCTAACTTTCAACGTGAGATCTTGAATGCGAAAAATAATTTTGCAAATAATAGTATATGTAAGAGAAGCACCTCATAACTAACCTATATATATATATATATAAAATTATGACCGAAAGTTTTGTATAAACTATTAATAATTAAATCCTAACAATACTGAGTGAATCAAATAAAATATATGTATAATTTTCAATAAAACAATTAAGTATAATTGTAAACAAATACAAAAGTGTACAAACTACTAATTTGACAACATATAGAAACAGAATTTTCTAAATATAAACTATGATAATAAAGGCTACTACTATAATATATTCCTCAAAATTACCTATGTTTCTCTTTTAATGTGATGGTAGTTCATTTGGTAATAAATTTCACAGATTTCTTTTTTAAGAATCAACATTCTCATTTATATTAGTGATTTATTTCCTAGTTTTTTCTTTTTTTAATTTTCCATTGATATTTGGTTAGTTAGATACATAGATAGATAGTTACAATTAGCCTAGTCACTCTATTCTTAGGCACATAAATCGAGGTTCCACTTCTCCTTTTTCCTCTTGGCGCCAGGAGAGCCCTTGCTCACCGACATTGCCTTCTTCCTCTCTCGTGCTTGTCTATATCTTGGCTACATTCTCCCTCAAAGCCTTCAAATATGTTTTGTTGTTACTCTGGTTGAATATAATCTCACAGAGGTTGACCCTGATGTTTGGTGACATGACTTTATGTTGTTTGTTACCCATCTTTGATGCAGTTCTCTCATCCTCCTACATGGATCTTATATTCGAGTGTTGTTCTGGTGCTCAACCACCACGTGGTTCCAAAAGATTGTTCCGTTGAAGACCTACAACGACAACCCCTCTCTTCTCCATCGGAATCACATATTAACATAGCTAAATATGTAATCTGATGGCCGGGATTGTGAGTTTCCACTTGCTTCATGGTGACCAGACATGAACACTCAATGGTGGCTAAAGTCAACGTGTATCCATCCGCCACTTGTTGCTCCTAACCTGACATCTGATAATCTTCGCTTTGCCACCGCCTTTCATCCTAAAGAGACATTTCTGGTGGAGCCATTTTTTTGTTTTTGAATCGAGCTTAACATCTACGTAGACCTGGCCTAATACAAGTTTTAAAGAAGTAAGCTTGTGTGCCACTGTATCAAAACTTTGTACCATAAATTTGAATGTAAGACAAATGGATATGAGTTTGGTGATGGCTTCACATATGCTATTATTGCATTATCTCTTTTACTAAGAATTTTTTGGTGGGTTCACTGTTTCTGTTTTCGCTTGCATCCTCCTTTTTATGAGAGTATATCACGACCATGTTTTTTTTCATGTGAAAGAACATGTTTTTTTCGGGTTTTTTATTCATCAGTTTTTTACCTTATGTAGCGGTTTGTATGTGGCCAGAAAGAGTAATCGAGACCTCTTCGGATGTCTTGTTGGGGAAGGTTGACTCTTAATGTCACAGCAAGACGTGTCTAACTTTGTGATGTCCGACTTTGTCGTGAAAGCTTTTTCAATGCATTAAAATCTTAGTTCGAACTTACTATCAATTTCTCATGAAGATTTACGATGTTCTATTTCCTATGCTATTGTTTATTTTTCAAGAGTATGCTTAATTCCCTCTAGTTATTGTAGTCCAAAAGGTTAATCTTATTGTAGGGAATTTTGGTTGTAGCTTTAATTTGTTTTGATGTATAATTAATTTTAAAAACATTGAAAGCATTAAATAAAAACTGTAGAAAAATGAATTTTCAAAGTTAACATATTTTTTTCTAAACCTTTTGCTCTATATTTTTTTTAAAAAAAAAAAACAAAATATGATTGATTTACAAAATAGATTTGAAAATAAAAAATGGCGCATCTAGAGCTGTTCCCAATCAACCTCAAAATAATTTCATCCAAACTTTTTTTTTTGAACTACATCCAAAATTTTTACTCCCGTGGCCAAATAACAAAGTAGTTTGACAAAAGAATTTAACATTTGTAGTTTACACCAAAACATGAATTGGTCCACAAAAGTGATAGAAACAATCAAAAACCAATATAGAAAGAAGACCATACGTCTAATCAAGTTTGTCCTTATCTCGTATACATTTTCAAATTTTAGTTTAGTGGTACACAAATAAATAAAGAACATCCCACATTGTGTTCATATCAAACGTACTCAACTTTAGAAAAATGAATCGTGATAATTGTATTTCTTGGGACCCCTCCTATGACCTTTTTGGTTGAGCATTATTATTGTTGACAAATCTCGTGATATTAATTGCTATATCTGGGACATGTGTATGTCGTATTGTCGCACTCACATATAATCATCTATTGACTATTATCGAATACTATAATTTAAAGTTGTTGGTTCTTTATAACTTTTATTTCCGTTCTGTTCAATAAGTCATTTTAACAGTTGGTCTTAATGTAATCTCGATAATAAGAGCATTTTATTTTATTTTTGTAAAAAGAGCATTATAAGTAAATGGAAGCATTCTTTTAAAATCATGAATTGTGATTTATATAGACACTAGCCCAAAGAAAATAATTTATGCAAGTATATTGCCTGGTGCATTAGAACATCTTCGTCTTTAAAATTTAATATAATAATTTGACTATATTATTAAAATTTTGATATTTAAAACAGCTTACAATAACGTGGCCGGTTATTATTGTATTAATTAATCATTCAAAGTCTTAAGTGTTCAACTAATCACAAAATTAGTATTGTATTGTAACCCGAAAAAAAATGTAGCATTCGTCACAAATTGAAGACATATTGAGTTCTAAGATTAGCACGGGTGTCTTGTCTGTCCAAAACGTAAGATTGTAATCACATAATACGCAGGGCCGGCTTATCAAGGAGGGTGGTCAGAGCGACCGCCCTGGGCCCGCTTTAAATCAAGTTATGTTAAGGTCATTCTTTTTTAGCATGTTTGGTTTATATTTGAATAGTATGAAAACATAATATTACAGAATATAATATTTAAGTTGAAAAGCTCAAGAAAAAAATATAATATTTATAAAACTAACTAGTTATGGCTCCTAAATTTTTTTTTGCCCGGGGACATCCGGTAATGTTAAATTGGCCCTGATAATACGTACTACTTCATCTTTGTTTTATATGAAAAGTATAAACTAAAAATATTTGATAGACTGAGCGTGATTAGATCTGATCGATGTCGTGCTAAAAACTTAATCGGCGGGAGTGGTGGGGAAGAGAAATAAGGAGTGCATTTACATTCTTCGATTTTAGATAGGTGGCGATAATGTTGATGATGATGGCAATGACTATACATCTGACCTAATTCGAGCTCATTTATAATAGTTATCATTAGCAACTATTCTTTATGATGATTGTTCTTTCGTTTGTAACCATTTTTTGTTTATCAACTTCATTCTCTAACCTTTCTTTGTTTTGAAAATTTAACAAGTTTTCTAAAAAAGTTTGCTCCGTAATCTACCACTTTTTATTTTCCTTAAAATATTGTTTACTTTAGATTGTGAGACTTATTTTACTGGAAATGAGCAATTTAATTTATTTAATAGATCAAATGTGACATGTCCACTAGGTTAATTAACAGCTTTAAACTTAGACAATGAAATTGAACAAAGAAAAAAACAAAGGCAATGAATATTATATTCTTGTACAAATATGTTTAATCATCCATTTTCCATTATAGCCATATCTTCTTTATAGTTTATACTTAGATCAAAGACCAAATAGGATTCACCACGAGTATAAGACTACGTTCAACGCACAAATAGTATAATACGATGAATAAGCATCCTATGATTGTAAATATTTTAATTGATTAATCAACGTGATTGACAAAAATAGTTTAGTACAATACTCGAACGAATATATTATTGTAGTAAATTTGCCTTTAGAGTACATATTGCTTGTACATTTGCAAAAAAAAAAAAACATTTACTTCATAGGAAAAACAACATATTTTAATACTCATAGAAATATATTTAAAAGCGAATAGTCAAAACGATATAAATCCGAAACAAAATTGAAAGTTAGTATTTTATGGGGTTACAAAAGGTTGTATTTTATATAAAGAAATATACTCTACAGCATTAAATCAGTTTAAAAAAAAATACACAGACTTAACATTTATTAAAAGGTAAAATAAATTTATTTTTAGTTTATTTTTTAAAGTTTAGTTTAGTATCCAGTAGGTGGGATTAGGATTATGATTTAAGATGTAGGATAATTTAGTGTTTTTATTGATTAATTGATATCATTTTGAGAATCTATTTTATGAATGTTATTTTGTGATACAAAGTATATAAAAATCATGTTATTGATGAGATTTGCCCTTTTATATATTGTTTTCAATGATTTGATCTAATTTTGTTTTATAGAAAACTTCGCTAAAACTTAAGGAGCTAGAGAAAGTATAAAATTGAAAGCAAAAGTAATTATATGGTGAATCAACACCTTAACTAAATTTGGATTTAATTCGATTTTTATCACTAAGGTCAGAAATAAATTCGAATACTAATGAAAAAAAAAACAGGAAAGAGTTGATAAAAAAAAACAGATACGATACTCCTATACTCCTACTAAAGTATCACGTTTGTGCACTTTCTGATTATAAATTGGTTCACACTTTATCTCACTTTCCTTCTTTTGTCCCAATGACCTCGGCAAACATACATGAAGGGAGGTGCAAAGGAAAAGATGCTGAGATATGAGAATATAATTGCCATTATCCATTACTCTATACCTTTGTTTAATAATTTTTTAACTGAATTTCTTAATAATTAACAAATATAATAAATAAATAAACGATCACTTTGAAAATCAGGTTAAAAGGCAAAGTGGCTTTTTGGTCTACAAGTGTAATCCACCAGTTTTGAATCCTTTTCTAACCTTTTTCATATGCTTCGCACCATTAAGTTTCCTTACTTAAGCCTCACTATACCTAATAATTCACAAAATAGTAACAACACCATGTTTTCTAATTTATATATATATAAATAACATATAAAATATGACATGTAGTCTAATGGTTTATATATAAATAGCTGTATCTAAATTGAATAGGTTTTACGATCTAGTACATTGTAAATCATGTAACCGAATTATTGTGGCATATCACAAATGTTGCTTACTTGCTGTTAAGCGATTATGAATTGGTGTTACATAGAAAGAAGAAGCGCGTGAATATATAATTAATAAAAATAGCATTTACAAAAAAAATCTAGAAATTGGTCATATGATTATGCATTTATATGACTTTTGATTAAAGTATATATCATTGTCAAACACTCATACTACAGACAAATTAGCCGCAGGTTCTGATCAGTTTCCACTAATTATTCTTAAGCTTTGCATGTGTTTCTAAAAGTACACAAAAATCTTCACCTAATATGCCCTCCCTTTTCCAACTTAGCAAGCACCATTTGATTTATTATTAGAGATATCATCTACTCATAGATGAACCTTTTACTTTATTTAAGTATATATACAAATTATAATTGGGTGCTCCAACATTCATTTATTTTATTTAGGGGGTCTAATCTTATTGAAGAAGAAGCTTGATGAAAATAATCTCATCTTATTAACTGTAGAAAGAGTAATACAATCTGTTTATATACATTGATGGTTTAGGCAAAAAGAAACCAAACCATACTAAACCGATGGTTAGCTAAAGGAAACTATACCAAAGGTATATACACAGTAACATATACGTTAATATATCCCCCTCAAACCGATCAAGACAATGGCTTGAAAAGGTTTAAAATGGACATCCGAGCAAGGAGTGAATGAAAAGGACCCGGATGCAAAGCTTTGGTGAGTATATCAGCATGCTGATTGGAGGAAGACACATGAAAAAGCTTCAGAAAACCACACTTAAGTTGATCTCGAACTGTATGACAATCAACTTTAACGTGCTTTGTGCGCTCATAAAAAACAGGATTCGAAGCAATATGCATTGCGGATTTGTTATCACAGAATAACTTGGCAGGAGCTGTAACACATACCTTGAAATCTCGTAGTAACTGTGCCAACCAAAGAAGCTCACATGTAGCCAACGCCATACTCCGATACTCTGCCTCCGTGCTGCTCCTACTCACGGTCTGTTGTTTCTTAGACTTCCAAGTGATAAGTGAAGTGCCAAGGTAAACGCAATAACCAGAGATAGAGCGGCGAGAATCAGGACAAGTAGCCCAATCTGCATCAGTAAAAGCATTAAGGCAGAGCTTCGTGTTAACTGCATAATGCAGACCTTGTCCTGGATTCGACTTGAGGTAACGTAATACTTTGTACGCAGCTTGCAAGTGTACATCAGTCGGAGAAGAGAGGAATTGGCTCAGAGTATTCACAGCAAATGTGATATCGGGTCGTGTGATGGTCAAATAAAGAAGACGACCAATCAATTCTCTATACTGAGTAATGTTTTCCAGGGGTGTACCAGTTGTACGAGCTAGCTTGACATTAGGATCCATCGGAATAGAACTAGGCTTACAGGCCAACATGCCTGTTGCTTCAAGAATATCCAGAGCATATTTGCGCTGACAAACTGATATCCCACTAGAATTACGAGCTATTTCCAACCCCAAAAAGAACTTTGGACTCCCCAAATCCTTGATGACAAAAGCCTTATGCAAAATAGACTTTAGTGCTTGAAGATCAACATCATTATTGGAAGCAATCAATATGTCATCAACATAAACAAGTAAGGCAATGAAAGATGTGCTGGACTGCTCTGATACCATATTGAAGAAGAAGCTTGATGAAAATAATCTCATCTTATTAACCGTAGAAAGAGTAATACAATCTGTTTATATACATTGATGGTTTAGGCAAAAGGAAACCAAACCATACTAAACCGATGGTTAGCTAAAGGAAACTATACCAAAAGTATATACACAGTAACATATACGTTAATAAATCTATCTCCATGTTTTCTTTCGTTACACGTTGCTCTGGTCCGGCCGTTTGCGTCTACATGTAATGTCTCTTACGAAACCCCAAACTCATTTTCTGTCGTATACCCTCCACACTAATTAACCCTCAAATAAGATGAGTAATTAAAGAATAAATTGACACGTGAAGTTGTGAACTTCAAGAACCGACTTGTCCTGATCTGCCATAAGTTAAATCCGAGCCGCTGTGGATCAATCTCATTGACGACACCTACTAGTAGTTGGTGCTGATAAGTATGGACCCATTTGCTTTTTTTGAACACACTTTATACTAGTTCTTTCTTCCACTTTCTCGGTTTTATTAAATTAATATGAACGTAAATATAAATGTCAGTATATGTTATAAATGCATATGTAACACATAGCACATGAAATAAAAAAGAAGCGAAAATCTCAAATGAGTTCAGAAAACCTAAGGTGCAACTTATCCGCGAACGTGAAGGAATCTATTAATATGTTTATAAAAAAATTCTAAGATTTTGTAGTTGAGTGATAAAAAAACAGATTTGAGATGCAAACACAGTTCACATTCGATCTAACCTTTATATCTATCTTAGTCGTTTGTCTCTCTAACTTATGAAATCAATAATATATAGAGAAAATTAATTTAAAAGGAATATGAAAAGTTTTTAGCAGAAAAAAGGGATATGAAAACGTATATAATGGGACAATACTGATAAAAAGCTCTGAATAAGTTTTAAGATAGTGATGATGTTAGGCGTATATGTTGACAAAAATTTAAATACAAACGAAGGTGATAAAAAGGGACAACCGAAGATGTCCTTTTCAAGGAGTTTGGTTCACCCAAAACTTATATTTTCTCAATAATATTGTTCACGAGTACTGTATTACTATAGAAAATAATTTTATTTTGGTCTTACAAAAATTTAAATATAACTACTTTGTTATCAATTTTTAAAGAAAATACATAATTGTAGTTGAAATATACGTCCCGCTTACTTAATGAAAATGCTTAATTAATATTATTTCGGTTAAAGAAACAAAGATCATATACATTTTTATTTTTCTATATAGATTAAACATAATTAGTCAAAATGTTTTTAAAAAAAACATCTCGTCTGATCAAAATTTAATTTAGTGATATAGATGACTGAAAAATATTATTAAAATAGTTGATATTCCTTATATATTAATTGAAAATCATTATAATATTTTTTGTATTTACGTGTTATCACTATGATAATTCTTAAAATCTTTAGAAAATATATTGCTTCATCGAAATATATATTATAAATTTATTAAACTAACATCAAATTAATTAGTAGTACACAAAAAGATATTTTCCATTTTTTTCAAAAAAGACCTACATAATTACCAAATATGAATAACATATATATTATTATTATGATTTTAAATAATAAAATTTGATAACAATTTTTTTATCTTTTTTAATTTTTTTAGCTTTATATTATTAAAATAAATTAGAAAATCATATTAACCTTATAATAAGAAAATTATATTTTCTTATATATTATATTTTTTTAATTTTGAAACAACTATAAATTACTAAAACTTTTAAAATGCTCACATTTTTTAAAAATTTTGATCGAGATTTTGGCTTGTGTTGTTATAATACAAATAATCATAAAATCATATGAATATGAAATATCATTTAATAAATATTTGGGTTATATATATGGTTTAATTAAAACTATATATATTATATAAAATAATAAATATGCTAATTTAAAATTGCATTGAAAAATTAATATTTTTATTTTTAAACATGCGTTGATTTTTTTTAAAAATATTATAAATTACTAAAATAATTAAAAATTCACAATCATTTTTTTATTAATGGTTTAAACCTTTTTGTTGTAGCAAATATATTGATGTTAATTAAACCATATGAGTATGAAGCTTAAATAATAAATATTCATATTAAAATATACTATATAGTTATTTTATTATCATTTAAATTTAAATATGTACATACTGAGCAAATAAAATGATTATTTTAATTTATTTATCAATGAAAATTATTTTAAATAAATAAAAGTGATTATTTTGATTATGTGTATTCTAATTAAATTATATACATAATAATTATTCTTTTATTATTCAATATATTTATTATTTTGTAATATATAAGTAAATATAAAATAAATAATAATAAGTAAAATAATTTGTATATACAATATTTATCCCTCATAAAAAACTTATTTTAACATAATTTTGATTTAAAGCATAAAAACTGAAACATGTATTTTAAAAAATAATATTAAAATATAAATAGAAATAATTCAATTAATCTTCAAAAAATTATAAAACATCACTATTCACATAAAAAATTTTTGAAGCATCACATAGTTTTTAATAACTAAAATTAATATAAGATATAAAATATAATTTATTTTGAAACATTATTTTGAACGGTAGAAATAGTAATATCAAATATCATCATATTACTATAAAACTATTATATATGTATAATAGCTTTTGATATTACTCTTTTCCAATTTAATATATAAGAATAAAGATGCATTATAAAATTGCTATGTACAATAGTTTCGCATTAGGATAACGTTTAGTGGCTTAAAAGTATTAATAAATTAAACATAGATAGACACGCATGACTGTAAGAAAAATAAAGACTTTTCTTTTCTCATGATCGACCTGACCCACACCGAGGAAAATCAATTACTTCTGACAACACCTACTTGTCCGTACTTTAAACATTATCGGATGATTCCGATGTTCTCTTTCACTTTTTAAATTTTATTTACTATTAATTTCAGTAATAATAATAATAGTAATTAGAAAAGCGACAAGTGAGGAAGCAAACAAAATGGTGGTACCGAAACAACAGTTTTATTAATATAAAATTCTTTAATGAAACAGAAAGGTTGCTTCGGTTGGTCCCACTTAGACGCGGCCTAGATTTAACATCATGGACCCACACGTCTCGCACGTGCAATTTTACTATTCTTGCAGTAAATAGTTGTGGTAAATAGAAAAGTCACTGTTTTTATAGTCCTGGCTATTGTTAACCATTTATTAATTTAACGTTAGTTATTACATATTTTATCCGTTTTATATTAATTTTCGTTTTAAAGAAGTTTTTATTATAAAATAAATATTATTTTAAATTTTGCAAAATTTAATAATTTTATATTGTAATTTATTTTATTTATTAAAATATAATTAATTGTATAAATAATTGTATGCTTTACATATAAAATGTGTAAAATTATTATTTTTTTTATTTGGATGCAAAAAACTAAAATAATATTTATAATAAAATAGATAAAGTATTAGAGAGGTGCTTACAGAAATTTTATTTTGTTTTTCCATAAGTTTTGCAACATACACTTGTTGCAATGATGTTTGTAAGAAAATATTTTTTTTTCAATGTTTTTATTGATGAGTATTTGATAAAATAATTATTAATATAAAAATCACAGAAAAATAAAAAGAATTATCGGCTGTCGAATAAAAAGAGGTATATGTTAGGAAATGTACCATGGTTTGAATTTTAAATAAATAAAACTGAAAATGAAAAACATCTTTTTTTCTCACAGTTTCCTATTTAATATATTCTTTAATTTGGATTCTATTTACAAAAATTACCAAAAAGGAAAATTAATAAGAAGATATGGGTTGACTGAAAAAGAGATGAAACTAATGTAGAGACAATGCAATGAAAGTAGCAATAATTTGTTAGATTTTTTACAAAGAAGAACAACAGTATGTTAGATTGGAAAACAGTTTGGATACAGTCTTCTTATTTTAATGTCTCAGTTTCAGAAAATACAAAATAAAACATCGATATTATAATGGCCCTTTGACTAGTCAAACTAGTCTGTGACATACGTTTGTGTGCTAAGGAAACATACATGAGTGCATCAATAAGAAAAGGAAACATTAGACAAGTTATTACAAAATTTACTTTTCACAGAGTCACTATGTGATTTTCAAGAAAGATATATCTCATATATTTTGTCTCTATGTATAAAATATATCAGTAAATATTCTGTTTAAGCCCATAGATTTTGTTTTCCAAAAGAGACAAATATATCAGTAAATATTCTGTTTAGACCCATAAATTTAGTTTTCCCAAACTTCTATTTTGAAAAAATATAATTCCAATAATACCTAAAGCATATCAAACAAAAATGGTAATTCTAACCATAAAAGTTGTCTTTTTCTTAGAAATGAAGATTATTTCCTAGGAAACTAAATATATTAAAAAGTACTCATACTAAAAGAAAATAGGAAACAAATTTATAAAAAAAATAAAATTTTGACTTTTTCTCCCCCCTTAAATAAAAGCCAATCCCCGTAGATTTCTTCACCTGTCACCACAACTCTCCTTCTCTTTCTCTCCCTTTGTTCCATAGTCTCTCGAAGCCTTTTTTAACAAACGATATCTATGGCTGTTGAAGCTCGCCACATGAACATTTACCCTCCTCAGTTGTTATCAAACAGGTAAAAGAATTCTCCAAAACTGATTTTTATTTTCTTCTTCTTGAAAAGAAAAAGAAAAGTTATTGTGTTTCTCTTCATTTCCAAGCTCTTCCTCTAATAGTTTCTTGTGTTATATGCAGAGATTATGTTAACTACAAACAAGACATGAACCACGGTGGGTTTATTACCGGAGAAACTCTCGCCGTAGATCCTTTGTCTAACGCGGCTGCTAAACCTAGCTTCAACAAATCAGAAAGTGGTCTCACATACAACTTCAACTCCACAAAACGTCCGCGAGTATCTCAATATCTAGACGCAGACGCGTATTCGGCTAAACGGAGGTCGAACGCGTTTAGTTCACCACCATCCTTGATAAACGCTGAACTCGTGTCACATATCCAAAACCAACAACAGTTGGAGATTGATCGGTTCGTAGCTCAGCAAACAGAGAAGCTTAGGATAGAGATTGAAGCACGTCAGCGAACGCAAACGCGGATGCTAGCGTCTGCGGTTCAAAACGCGATAGCCAAGAAGTTAAAAGAGAAAGATGACGAGATCGTACGGATGAGAAACTTTAACTATGGTTTACAAGAGCGGGTCAAGAGTCTTTACGTTGAAAATCAAATATGGCGAGATATAGCTCAGACCAACGAAGCACAAGCAAACAATCTTCGGACAAACCTCGACCAAGTTCTTGCTCAAATCAAAAGGTTACCAACCGCTGAAGAAAACGACGTGGAGTCTAGCTGCGGAAGTTGCGTAGATGGTGGTGAAGCTATTACAGCGGTTATTAGTGGCGGTTGCAAGCGGTGCGGTGAGAGAGAAGCGAGTGTGTTAGTGTTACCTTGTCGTCATTTGTGTTTGTGTGCGATTTGTGGTTCGGCTTTGTTACGAACTTGTCCGGTTTGCGATTTGGTCATGAACGCTAGTGTACATGTTAACATGTCTTCTTAGTTCTTAACCTTTTTCTTCTCTTTTAGTTGCAATTAAATTCGTATTTTCTTTCTCTATAAACTTTAGCTATTTAATTCTTTTATTTTTGTAAGTACAGTTTTCTTTTATAAATGATAATTTAATTCTTGGTTTTATTTTTTGACTTTGATGGTCCACGAATAAAATTTGCAAAAAGATGAAATAATTCAACTTGTAGAGAATTTTACAAAAACTTTACTCTCTCATTATGTATAGGAAATGAATAAAGGAAAGAAAGAACAGTTCTTATAATTTGATTTTTTATCATAACTGTTATATTTGTAAATATTCTAAAATTCTTTTTAAGTTGCATCGTAGGTTTGATTACTTTATAAAAGTCAGTTACATTAGTTTGAATAATCTCACTCTATTTTGATAGATTTAGAGATATAAATTGAAAATTTATAAAAAATAAACGTCGATATATACTCTCGCAATTTGGTAGTATCTTTCATCTTTCCAACCCCACAAAATTGATAAAAGAAGAAGAATCATACTTCGCTATCGAAAAATAAAATAAATTATCAAAGAAATAGAAAGAGTCTGAATTCGATTGCCTCAACGACATTTTCAGTTTCATAGTCATTATAGTTGTCGTGTAATAAATTTTTCAGATTCGGATCATATCATGTGCGGTGCATGTCTAGACAAGAGACCCCTCCCCCCCCCCCCCACTAAAATAGGTTCAAAATTCTATAATTTGTATTATATAAAACCAAGTTGTTGACAAAAGAAAAAGAATATAAAAACCAAAATTAGAACGATGTGTGAATTCACGAGTCTCGATGATTGCGTCCAAGAAACGTTGCCATGTCTCTATCCAATAATTTGTCCTACACTTCGATTTTTATTGTCGACTGTCCTACACTGCGATTAATGGACGTATATAGTGACCAAAATGAAAATGGTACGACTCTGAGGGAGGGGTTCGAACAGAAAGAAATTAATTCACAAGATTGTTAAATCACGTATTTCAATGTCTTCGCTCTTTTTCTGCTGCTGGTACTTGCTCTATTTATTGTTTGGATTGATTGATAATATTATATAAACTTTAAATAATAATAATTCTTTCGAATATTTTTTTAAAAATTAAAATATTTTTATTTTAATTTTATTAATATTTCTTTTTATATTTTAAAAATTTAAACTTCACTTCGAAAACTCTACTCTATAATTTTAAATTCTAAGTTTAGATTACTTAATTCAAAATATATATATATATATATATGTATATTTATATTCTTTTATAAAATTGATTTTGATTATTTTTTCTTTAAAATCTGTTTTTGTGATAAATTTTTTTAGAGTTATCCTAAAGTATCTTTCTATAATCAAACTACAGAATAATTATCATTAAATAATGAGAATATAATCAAATTATAGACTAATTTAAATTTTACAACCAAAATATTGTATATATATTTGTATGCTAAGTGATAAAAATAAAATAAAAATTAACAAAAACATAGTAAATGATATAAAATACGTGTTTAATTTATCTTATATTTTATATTATTTGATTTTTAAGAGTCTAAAATACTATTCTCCTAAAATCATAATATGAGTGGAATATTTTTACTGTTTACTCACTTTTTTGATTGATGGAAGTTTACTTATATTTTCGTACAAAAATCTAATTGTTAAAATAGCTATGTAATAATGTTTTTAAACGTAATTTCGCTGTGCCACAACCTAACAACAAGCTCTATTTTTCTCATCCTATCGTTGTTATCTAACCTTATTTTTTGTCTACATATAACAAGAAAAATTCAAATTACAGCTTCACCAAGGGGTACCTGAGTTACTGAGTATTTGTTGATTTAACACTATTAGTGGCCGAATTGCTTTAAATGGGTTGCTAGTATTATAAGGCCAGCTTCTTCCACTTGGACATGGATTTTCAGGTAAGCCAGAAGCTTTTAGGGACCGATGATCATTTGCTGATCTTGCTTTTTTTTCCCTACCGCCTCTCTATATGAGCCGCCCCTGCGTAGAACTGATGTTAGACCTGTAAATATGATTGAAGCAGTTTGGTATGCACATAAATTAAGGATGGGCCTAAACAATGGCCTAATTCTCAGACTAGCCTGTGTACTACCCTAATTCTGTAGATATTGCTTTCATTATTGGCCTGCAAGGTGTAGCTTTACCGAACTAGGTCGCAATGTTAACATGCAAGATAACTGCAGAATAATTGTGATGTGATTCAAATAGAAACAAAAAGATATAGAAACATAAGTATATGTAAAGATTTTTATTACTATTTATGAGAGTATGGTGTGAGAATGTATATCACCAGTAATTAGTTTATATTAGTTTATTAAATGTATGATTGGTTTCTCCGCTATCATCCACAAACATAGTTTTTGCGGTTAATAGAGGTTATTGGCGTTTTATAACAATCACATAAAATATTATCATTCGATTCAAACCGTTCTAAACCTCATAAATTTAAAAGCTGGTCCAATTAGCATTTGCGCTTACGGGAATATAAAAAAAAATTAAAAACAAAATAAATATGAAATAATATAAATACTAAACTATATATTATATTATAATAATTTGAAACAAATAATATTTTCTACAGTTTTAAAAATATTTAATAGTATAATTTTAAATATAATTTTTAATTATAATTATATAAAATATAAATATTGTTAATTTATCATTTAAAAACTGCTGTAAACTAGTCATAAGTATCCCGCAAAAACATCAATTTTTAACCGTAATATTATTCATATAAATCTCTTAATAACGCTTACAATGGTAACCATCCACATTCACATTCGTAAACGCACCCGCAACCATTAAGTTACACCAGTCAAGTTCTAATGGTCCCACGTTGGCTATAGTTGTGATTCTTAGGAAATTTATATGTAATACGGTAATCCTCCTTTTTGAGGTAGTTTTAGACGGGGGTTAAAGATATTATTGATATAATATTAGAAGAAAGTTTGCTACGAACATATGATTTCCTACATAAATATAATTTTTAATTATAATTATATAGAATATAAATATTGTTAATTTATCATTTAAAAACTGCTGTAATTAGTCATAAGTATCCCGCAAAAACATCAATTTTTAACCGTAATATTATTCATATAAATCTCTTAATAACGCTTACAATGGTAACCATCCACATTCACATTCGTAAACGCACCCGCAACCATTAAGTTACACCAGTCAAGTTCTTATGGTCTCACGTTGGCTATAGTTGTGATTCTTAGGAAATTTATATGTAATACGGTAATCCTCCTTTTTGAGGTAGGTTTTAGACGGGGGTTAAAGATATTATTGATATAATATTAGAAGAAAGTTTGCTACGAACATATGATTTCCTACATAAATAATTTTTTTACTTATGTAGTCTATACAAATGGTCAATCTTGTTAAAATATACTTGAAATGTTGGGTTTGAGTTGTTTCTATTCGATCCTTTCTCACTCGTATCTCAAGAGAAGCTATTAAATGCTCAACATTTGTATAATAGTAATCTTTGGGCAATATATATGTGATGAAACAATTTTCACCTTTGAAATAGTTTTTAGGTGTGAGTTAAATTCAATACA
This sequence comes from Moricandia moricandioides, assembly GCA_905132885.1. NCBI lineage: Eukaryota > Viridiplantae > Streptophyta > Magnoliopsida > Brassicales > Brassicaceae > Moricandia > Moricandia moricandioides. The sequence goes on from CAJHQQ010001126.1 coordinate 65,767, forward strand.
AATATAGTTATTTTTCGTTGAATTGCTAATTTTGTAAAAGAAACAAAGTTTTTGTTAGTTTTATATAACATGCCAAAGCATTACACGACAAGAGCTAATGATGCAGCACATCTTTATGCGAATTCGTCCCCATGCTCCTCACCGTAGTTGACTTCTCTAATGCTTTCCATTTGTTTTTGGGTTTATTATGAATCTTGGGCTTTTACAATATTTGTGAATAAAGTACTTGTTTTTGGGCCTATTATGAATCTTGGGCTTTTACAATATTTGTTAATAAAGTACATATCATTAGGTTAGGGTTTTGTAAGTATTTCATATATACGTAGTATCTACTCTCAATTGTAAATCATTGATATATTGAATAAGAAAAATTCTAAAACTTTCAGTTCTTTTCTTGTTAAACTTGTTTTCGGTATTCTTCGAAATCAATAATTATCAAGAATCCTCGTTTGAACAATTATTCTTAGGAATCAATGATATCGAATTCTCGTCGAGCAGATTATTCTTCTTGAAATCACGCACTTCGAACCTATCTAGATTGACGATGCACCAGCTTGGTATCATAGTAAGCACGTTCTTGTCCAGAGTTTTATTTTTCAAATCGTGGTTTGGGATAACTATACTTTCTCAATAAATCGATGCAACAAGAATCATAGATGACGGGGATGATTTCCACCATAAACATCTGGAGATTTAAGAAATGAGACAATCCTCTATCTGTCGATCAATACATTCATTGATTGAACTAGTTTCACAACAACCAGTGGTTGGGTCGGATAGGACTACCAACGGTTGGAGATAACCGCTAGTGTCGACCGCTGGTGGCTTGATGATGGATCAAATGCTTGTCTTGTCTCCCATCGGTCGGATGTGGACGCTGGCTCAGGACGCCGGGTCGGAACGCTGGGAACTCGATGGCTGGACGATGAGCTTGCTTGGACGCTGGCGGTCAGAGGTGGATGCCTGCTTTGGACTCTGTTCGATGGGAGGGCAGGTGCAGATGTTGGGTTTGTCCGTTGGGGGCCCGATCTTGAATGAGGACATAGCTTCGACGCTGGTGGTCGAGGTTGGAAGATGAAGTTGGCTGTTGGACGTTCGATTCCTTTTGAGAAGTAAATGGTTGGCCAGCTGTTGGTATGGGTGGTTAGGCTTGGATGCCAGGATCGTTCAAAACTCGCTAAGTGATTCATTTTTGCTCCTAAATCGCTCCAAATCTTCCAATGTTTTGATGTAACCACTCTAAGTCCTATATCACCCAAATGCACATTCAAAATGCATTATAAATATCTAAATTGAATCTAAATGGACTCAAAATGAATGAAAACAATCATTAGAAACTATAAAAACTCAATATATCGATAATTCACCTAATAATATGAATAAGTAAACTTATCTTCACGTTAAGTTTTTTTACAGGTTCCTACAAATACAAATAGGTACTTTGAAACACTGAATTTGCTGAAGCTAATAACTTACAGTCAATTGAATGTTATATATTATCTAACTAAATAATTTAAAATATACTATTTCATACTTTATGTTATATATTCTCTAACTAAATAATTTAAAATATATTATTTTGTACTTTAATTATTGACATTAAATTAGGATTGATAATGCAATCCAGTCGGATTAATAATTCACCGTTTATGATGGTGGTCAAAACTAAACTAAAGTTGTTGTTATTTGAGTTGTCCTATATTCAAATATGATTAAAGAGTTAGTTTCAATCTTTTCATTCTAATTTAATATAATAATATAATCATGGTTGTGTTTTATTTAACATTAAATGTAACTGTATTTTTATTCTCTACAATCATGCATAACAGTTGACATACGTATAATATATGATATTTGACATGAAATAATATAGATTATAGAAATATGATACATAGAATATAATAGTTATATTACTGTGTGCACTTATGTGATCCACCTAATTGACCTAATAATTTAAAATTATAAAAATTGTAATCACCAAAATTTTCTAGACTAGAAGTCTAGAACTTGCTTTTATATCTGTCAACGGGCTTCGACCTTGGGTTTTCAAAGTGGACCGGCTAGAAAGAAAAATGCAAGGTAAGGAAACTATATGAAAGAACCTACTTTTCAAGTATTAGGCTGAAAATGGTTTTGTTATGGGGGCATGCATGTCGTTAATGATGAATCCGATAAGTACCAAACTGAACCGGATCTGATATTGAAAATTATTCGATTAGTACCAAATTCTCGATTAAATCATTTGATATCTGTATCAGAACCTGATGCAAAATTAGAAGGCAATTGCTACTTTTGCCAGTTATAAGTTGTACTATAGTTAATAAATTAAACTTTGAAAATGTAGGAGTGAAATAATTTTTCATGTATTGTGAAATAATATATTTTAAAAGTATTTTTTATAACTTATTATAAAATATATATTTTTTATAAAAATTAAGGGAATATTGTTTGAAATACCATAAGTTTGGTAATAATTTTCAAAATAATTTCAATAAAAAATATCCTAACATTTGGATTTGCATTTAGGTTTTAATAATTATTTTATAAGGTTTGGTATTTAAGAGGTAAGGTTGAGCTTATAAAATTTATATAAATGATTATTTATAAACGATTTAAGAAAAGTTTAATATTTTTATCTCAAATGTATAGCATTTATGAAAATGATCATAGTTTAAAGAAAACTTGAAAAGTGATATCAAATTTGTGATAACATTAAAAATCTCCTAATTATCTATTTTTGTATTTAAATTTACTATTTTTTTTTCAAATTCTTTGGTCTTTTTATTAATGTAATCAAAATTTTAAGTCTGCACAAAAGTTACATACCTAACACATGCACATTAATCTAAAAAGAATATATATATATATATATATATATATATATATATATATATATATATATGCTGTTCAGTTTGGGCTTAATTCCATCTTTTGCATGAGTATCTTAGCCAAATGCTAAGCATATTTTTAGATCTTTACTTATAAATAAATTATATTAATTTTCATTTTTACAAACTGACCAAATATTTAAACTAAAATTTATAATTTAGCAGTTGATGATAAAAGTCTATAGAGAAGTTTTTCTCATATAATTGTTCATGAAATTTGAACCCTTAAATAATATTGATTTTTTTCTAGTTAAAAGAAATCAATAATATTATATATAATCTTTTACCTTTCATGTTCTCCTAAAATGATTATTTTTTTGTTGTCAAATAATATATATTTTTTAATATTTTCCATGGAAAACTTAATATTTTAGATTTAAAACCTCATTTATTTAGATGACCAAAATAATATATTTATTTGATCAATAATTTAAGAATAACATTAACATTTATTATATTATATTATATTATATTAATCATCACTAAATATGTATATCTTAATTTTAAAAATAAAAACTAAAAAGAGAAAGAGAAACTATCATAAATGGGTTGAAGGAATATCATTTTCCTAAAATAAATATTTAGTATTTAAGTTAAATGAGAAACAAAATTGATAGGTTTGAGAAGTGTAATATAATTTTTTAACTAGTTGGATATATATATATATATATATATATAGGTGTCATAAAGGATAAAAATTAATGGATTAATCCAACCCAATATAAACTATTAGTTTTAGTGGATAGAAAAATTGGGTATAAATGGTTTAGTGGTTAAAATGTATTGATGAACTTATTGGATTGAGTTAGGTTTGGATTGGAATGGATAATGAGTTATCCATAATGAAACCAATAAAAATTAATAAACAACATAGACTCAAATCAAATATATAAACAAAATAAACTAAACTAAAATTTTAACCTAATTTTATTAAACCAAGTTTTTATTTATTTTCTCATTTATATAAATCAATTTCAATAAAATAAATATAACTCATTTTCATATTTTTTTTGTCAACATACAGCTTCTTAAATATATAAATAGAATATAATGTTATAACTAACATTTAATTATATTTTCCCCAAAACCATAAAATCAAGTTTTCTCATCAAAATTGCAAAATTATTTTTTTCTACCGGAATTACGGAATCAAGTTTTCTAACCAAAATAAAAAATCAATGTTTCTTGTCAAAACCTTAAAATCTCATTTTCTGTCAATATCGTAAAATCATGTTTTTTTTTCAGAAATATCGTAAAATTGAGATTTTCCTTAAAAATCGAAAATACTTTTTTTTTTCTGCTAAAACCACATAATCAAATTTTACTTTCAAAACCATAAACCTCCTTTTCTGTCAATATTAAAATCATGTTCCTGCAAATACTGTAAAATTGGATTTCCTGCCGAAATTGTAAAATCGAGTTTTTTTCTGTCAAAACCGCAAAATCACGTTTTCGTCAAAATGGGAAAATCATTTTTCTCGCAAAGACTGGAAAATCAAGTTTTTCCACTAAAACTGTAAAAATCGTGTTTTCCTTCAAAACCGTAAAATCGATTTTTTCCGCCAAAACCTTAAATTCATATTTTTCGCGTTAAAACTGAAAACTCATGTTTTTCTTTGTTAAAATCGTAAAATCAAGTTTCTCCGCCAAATTCACAAAATTATAGTTTTTTCAAAATCGAAAAATAGTGTTTCCCCAAATATATATATTGATCTATAATTTGGAGTTTTAACCAGTTTTAATTATTGGGTACAATTTATATGTTTATACAGTTAAATTTTTATTATCAGATTACTTTTCATACTAATAGTTTAGTTAAATAAATTTTCATATTTATGTAATAATAATAATAATTTTTAATACAAAATATTATGTGAAAATAATAGTTTTTATTTTAAACTGATTTAAAAATTATTTTTTAGCAATTATATCATTTATATTTTTATTGAATTATTTGATAATAATTTTTTAATATAGTAGTTATCTTGTAAATTTTATAGTTTAGTTTTTCAATTATTTTTAAGTTATGCAACAATTACAAATGATCCATGTTATATTTTGAGTAAGCCTTTTCTTTACTTTTTAAGAGTGATTGTAATAGTGACATTTAAAAAATTCATTTGGTAAAATAATTCATACTACGATTTTAGCAACAATTTTTTTTTAACTGCGACAATAAAAATGAGAAATTGCTAAGAACTTCTCATAAATAATTTCAATCAAAAATATATTAACGTTTGGATTTACACTTTATTGATTATTGTTTGTGGTTTAATGTTAAAAAGTGAGGTTGAATTTCTATTTTATAAATATTTAGAAAAAAATAGTTTAGTCTATTTTCATCATAAATTTAGAGTATTTTTAAAAATAAATATTTTAATAATAAAATTTTAAAATGATATCAAACTTGTGGTAAAATTGAAATTTCTCCTAAAAAATTTAATCTATGAAAAGTAGTATATAATGTCATACCTGGCTGCATGTATATCATGAGTACGTGTCTGGATGACTAGATTGCAACCATGCACTGAGCACGAGCTCGTCAGGTGTAATTCTGTGCTCATCGTAAGATGTTTCTAAGAGAATTGACTAAATGAACTATACGCATGGGGTTGACTTCCTTTGAACTCTTTGCAAACAGCGTGAAAATGGCCTTCTAATTATTGGGTACACTTTATATGTTTATACAGTTAAATTTTTATTATCAGATTAGTTTTAATACTAACTAGGTAATTATCCGCGCGCATGCGCAGAACGGAATTTATATATTAATAATCGTTGAATGCTAATTTTAATCATTTAACTATCATGTCATAGTCTTCAAATATAAATTAATAGACCATCAATATAAAGTTGATGAGTAGGATCATATTTGCTGATATTTTATTTTTTAAAACTTATTTAATTTTCATTAGGATTCAACTATATGATCTAGATGTTATAATTTACCATCTAACTTCGATATGAAAAGTTGTATTTTGAAATTATATGATCAAATAACATTTAAGATCGTGCTTGTGCGGAATGAATATTAATTATGTATACAAATTATTTATATATATTATTATTTATTTTGTGTTTATTTACGTATATTGGATAATTGAGAAGCGAGTAACTATTACGTATATAAATAAATTAGTGTAAGCGCATAAATAAAAACAATCTCTCATTTTATTTACAATTATTTTTGTTGGTACAAAATAAAAAAAATATTTATTTATTTATTTATTTATGTGGTATACAATTAAAATTAAATGATATTAACATATACATATATAGTATATTTAATATAAATATTTATTAATTGAGGCTTTATACTCATATGATTTTATTAACAATTTTATATTTGTTGTAAAAAAATATTAATTTTATTAATATGAATATTTATTAATTGAGGCTTCTTACTAAATGAAAATTTTGAAATTAACATGTTTATATATTTATATATGACATATATTAAATGAGATTTCAGATATATATAATTTTTTTGATCATTTGTATCTTGTTATAACACAAAAAATTAAACCATTGATCACAAAAGTCTCAATGTGGATTTAACAGTCTTAGTAATTTATAATAATTTTAAAAACTTTAAAAGATGAAGAAAAGGTCTATTTTTTTATATGTTTAATTTATTTTAAAAATATTAAATTAAACAAAAATGATGGAGGATAAAAAAATTATTATCAAATCTTTATTATTCAAAATTATTAATTGTTATTAATTGTTAACCATATTACTTAATTCCATAGATTTTATTTAAGAAAATGTTGGAGAAGATTATTTTAATGTTAATAATGTTTCTAATATATAAGAGATGTCCAATGGCATAAAATATAATTAATTTAGTAAGATATGAGTTTTTGAATAGAATGTGTAAGAAGTCCTCTTGTGATGACACATTAGCATAATGACAATTTTGTGAATATATTAAACTTTAAAGGTTATTTATTAAAAATGTTTCTCTTTTAATATATAGAAGATCGTAGTTAAATATATTTTTATTTTTATGTAATAATAAAATATATTTTTAATACAAAATATTATGTGAAAACAATAGTTTTGTATTTTAAACTGATTTGAAAAATATTTGTTAGCAACTTTATCATTTAAATTTTTATTGACTTATTCTCTGATAATAAAAAAATATTAATATAGTAGTTATTTTGTACTCAATTTTTTTATCATTTAGTTTTAAGTCATGCATCAATTACAAATGATCCATGTTATATTTTGAGTAAGCCATTTCATTACTTTTTAAGAATGATTGTGATAGTAACATTTAAACAATCATTTGGTAAAATAATTCATATTACGATTTTGGCAACAGTTTTTTTTTTTGTAACTGCAACAAAAAGAATTGAAGATACGAAAAGTAGTATATGATTTCATACCTGGCTGCACGTATATCACGAGTACGTGTCTGGATGACTAGATTGCAACCATGCACTGAGCACGAGCTGGTCAGGTGTAATTCTGTGCTCATCGTAAGATGTTTCTAAGAGAATTGACTAAATGAACTATACGCATGAATTAAAAAAAAAAAAAAAACTATACGCATGGGGTTGACTTTGAACTCTTGGCAAACGGCGTGAAAATGGCATTTTAATTTACGGTTCCCCGCTTTGGTATGGCATGCATGTTGTTAATGATGGACATGTGTACGGTGCACCGGCTTATTCTATATATAGACTATAAGAACAACTCTAACCATAGGTTCTTAGTAAATATCTATGTAACTAAACGAAAAAATTATGAAAATTAGGAGAGAAGTAGTAAAAATTTCTCAAATTATAATTTCTTAAAAATTCTTTGTATACTATTATGATAACAAATGTTAATATGTGGCCAGTTTAACTTTATTTTAAACACTAAAATTTAATCATATAATTAAAACTTACTAAAATATTAGTTTTATTTAGTTCGTAATCCCACTGCAAAAAACACGCTACATTCCGAATTTTTTTGACGAAATTCCGACGAAAAATCGATGAACCATGTATAGATGTTAAAGTGTTGGAGGTGCTCTAATGTCACTAATGTTCCAATTAGTGTCGGCCCTTAGCATGTGCACAAGGGCTTACGCACAGAGTCTCAATAAAATTAGAATCTTTCAGTAAGAATTTGAAGTCTTCTTTAAACAGATTTAAGACCTTTTACCAATTATTTTTATTGGTCTTGTAAATTTTTTTTTGCAGAGTGTCGGTAAAAAAACTTGGTCGGACCTGGTTCCAATGATTGGCATTCAGCTTGTCAAATTTAGGCTATGAATCCGTGCATGCCAGATACAGAAAAAAAATCAGTCCACAAATAATGCTTTCCTTTCAACAGTTTAATTGCAAAAAAAAAAAAAAAGAAATCTGCAATGCAAATTAATAATAGCGTTAAGTTTTTGATCTGCATAAACTTTTTAAGAAAATAGGTTGGGCTGTTTGCAGGGGACCAATGCATGTACATTGATTTTTTTATTAGTTTGACCAAAAATAATCTCACTCTATTAATTCATTTAATTTACTTTCAAACAAAATACACATTCTTTCAAAAGTAAAATTTAATACTTTTAAAATTTCGTGTAATCTTTTATTTTAGAAAAAAATATTTATTAAAATTATATACAAAGCATATATTTTATTTATTATCTTCTATAAATAAATATATATATATATATATATATAGAGTTTACATATTCAATATTCAACCAAAGACGATGATTCGATAAATTAGTCCGATCAGTTAGATTTGCACAGACCTATTTTGATCTGCATTTGTTCCTCTTTGTTCTATATTAAATATTTGATATGCATTTTTTGATCAGCTTCTCCATTCAAACCGTAGATTAATTTGCTGTTCTTTAAAAAAGAGCCATATTTGTTTAAATGAGTTGTGGAAACCTTATACAACAAGAACTATTGGGACCAATCACAATTCATACATACTAAAAGACATTACACATGACAGATATCCTGTAAAGGATAAAAACGATAAAGAATGGAGACTTGACAACAAAACTCACATGACTTCAGTTCCTATCCGGGGAACTGGTTAAGCCCATTTGGCGATGATCGACATGCTACCAGACCCTAGAAGAGCCGCTATGAAACACTTGATCAGCATTTTGACGCTACCTTGAAGCTTTGGTCCCATGAAATCGGCAGCTAGAAGGTCCACAAGCGCCATGTAGATGAGCAATCCCGCGGAGCATGAATTGAGCAATCCAACAGTGATCAATGCACTAGGGCTATTGTCTCTGTATATTGTCGAAAGAGCGATCCCTAACGCTATTCCGAATGGAGTTGTTATCGCAAAAAAGAACGCCATTAGAAACTTACTCAAGTTCGTATACTCGGCCTGAAAACATCTCAAACATTAAAATGTATATTATTAGTTATAATTGCTAACAAAAAAAAGTTACAATTTAACATTTTGAAGGCATATAAATGTTTCTTATGTATAATTTTATATACCTGGAGAATGCAACCACCAAGACCTATGCCTTCGAACATTTGATGGAAGCAAAGAGCTGTGATGAGTGATTTTATGGTACAAATGTCATTTGTTGCTCCTAGAGATAGTCCAATAACCACAGAATGAACTATAATTCCAAGTTCCAATACCTATATATATATATATTTTATAACATTAATGCAGTTAATATATCATTTAAAATGATAACGTCGTTTTCTAATACGTCCATATGTGTACTAACCATAGCAATGACTCGATATCGCAAGAGTTGTGTAGAATCGTCATCTTTTGTTGGTAAGGTAACATCATTTTCAGGACCATCTGGTACGATCTCATCAGCGTTATTGCTACTGTAGATGCTCGTAGCCATGGAATCAATGAATAAAGTGATTAGACCGGACAACATAGCGAGAAGCCCTGAGAATGGAAACTTGTGCCACGGGTTATCTTCAAGACAATCTGATGACAACATCTTAAAAGAATCAGGCAAAACATGCATAAAACCGGTTCCTAGGATAATCCCCGAGGCGAAACACTTAACGATAGTGAAAATGTTCCCGTCGGGCTGAAGGAACGGCACGTTACTGCTAAAGAGAGGAGCTCCAACACCAATCATGCTTGCTAGGAGGATTGTGACAATTGCTATGATTTTGAGAGGCAATGCTTTCTCCTTGTTGATGCACAAATGTGATGACTCAGTTCCGCAGTTTTCCGGCGCCACTGAAGTTGCCGGAGAGATTGTAAAAGAGACAAAGATGAGTAAGATGAAGATTGTTGAGGTTGAAGCCATTTTTTTTGCTTTTGGAATTTTGTGTCTATGTTTCGTTCCACCTGGTCGATGAGTCGGTTTATATAGTAATGTACACCGGTTCATTTCATGCCATTTTGTTGTTGGTGATGAAGAAATTATTGTTCACTAGTTAACATAACACTTATATTCTTTGGGATAAGATTATGTTTTATATTCTCCACTATCTTTATGTGCGGCTTACTTTATAATTTCGTTGAAAATATAAACTAACGTTTTATTAAGTTTGATGTGCTATAGTATATTACAGATAGTATTGGTAATGCAATTCATTCCTTCCTATTCTATTTTTGTTCCCTTTCAGTACGGAACTGGTTTTTTCGGTACGTTTGTTCTATTCTATTTTACATGTTCCATTTTTTAGGGATCAACTACATGGTCTATTCCATTTTTATTGTGTCGAATTTGCTTATTTGGAAAATCAATTGAAGATATGATTGTAGGTAACTTCCACATCATGTTTTCAAAAAGAGGTATTTCCACATCAAAGAAGAATACCATCGCAACTCCAAATAATAAGTATATGGAGTCGACTGTTTGGTCGTAGTAAAAAGTTCAGACAGTTTTTTTTTCTAGTATCACACCGAATGAGTGGAAATAAGTGATATGAGGAATTGAAAATTCATATTTAAAAATAACATGTTGGTCAAAATAATGGATTTAGAAGACAAATTGGATTTTTTTTATAAATCACTCGCCATCTCATATCGCTAATATATTATATTCAAGTTAAATGTATCACTCATAATTTTGTCTACGCAATTTCAGGGACATAAGTTAGAAAGAAGATGGATAGGCATGGAGGAGAGTTTGGTGAAATAAGTTGAAGTAGTTAATTTAGAAAACAACGAATTAGTTTGGTGTAGCTGATGTAACCATGTTCCTAATTATTTGCTTTCATTATTGTCAAGGTCTAACTATTGTTTTTGTATTGGGTATATATGTAATATGCTGTACAAATGTATAATGGTAAAATGTATATGCAATATGCAATAACCAATTGTTCTGCAACTGATTCTTTTGTTTAAGGTATTCTAATACAGTTAAATGTAAAAAAAATCTTAATCTTAGCTTATATTTGTTTTTAACTTGTAACATTTACGCGAGATAGATTATTGACTGGCTAGTAAGAAAAGGTATTTTTGACATAACCTTGTAGATCATAAAAATATGGACAGAAAACTTTCTGGACTACTCTTTCCCTCACTGGGCTTGGATCTCATTCCCTTTGTGTGGTTCGAAAATAGGTTGTCAAAGTGGACACCAATAGACTAAAAGAATTCAGATAAGGAAAACTAAACCTCCTGTTCAAATATTATGCTGTAATGGGCGCTTGATAAAAAATGATGTAATGGGCGCCGTTGAGAGAACCTAACTCTTTCTTTTGTCATTTTGTAATACATTTCTAGGTATTACCACTTTATTGGACATCTTGATCGCCATCATTTGGTTACTCACTAAAAAATGTAGATATTTAAAAATACCAAAACAAATCTAGGTGTTTCAAAAATAAAATAAAAAAATCAGTAAATCTCTCAAATAGCCATTTTTGAAGTTTTTATCATAAAAATAAACATTGAGAGAAAAATGATCAAAATAGACCTTTTTATTTTAAAACTTTTAATATTTTTTTTAATTTTTAAACTTCAGATTCAAAATCTCCACCCCACAACTCTAAATTATAAGTTTAGATTAGTTAATCCAAAGGTATAAATATATATTTATATTCTTTAATAAAATCTATTTTGGTTATTTTTATTTTTAAATGCCATTTTTGGGACAAAATGTTTTTTAGATCTATTTTGGTTTTATCTCTAAGAAAAATCTAATGTATTGGTTCAAGTCAACCGGTAGAAATGTGAATTTCAGAACTGAAGCAGTATATGTATGGCATGCATGTTGTTAACAATGGACAGTGTACGGTGTACCGGGCCTACTTATATATAGACTATAATGTCACCAATTTCCAATGATTACATTCAGCTTGCTGAATTTAGATTACGTAATATTTTCTATAATTTGCTTTTCTTGAAAAAGAGTTTTATTTATTTAAATGAGATGCGAAAACATTATACGACAAGAACTTGTACCCCGAAACAAAAGGGAAAGACTCGTGGTCGTGGAACCAATCACAGTTACATACATATGAAAAGACATTTAATATGATAGATACCACGTAAGTATCTTTTAAATAATTCGGCAACAAAATCCACAAGACTTCAGCTCCGCAGTGCTATCCAGGGAACTAGTTAAGCCCACAAGGCGATGATCGACATGCCACCACACCCTAGAAGAGCCGCAATGAAACACTTGATCTGCATTTTGACGCTACCTTGAAGCTTTGGTCCCATGAACTCGGCCGCTAGAAGGTCGACAAGGGCCATGTAGATGAGTAATCCGGCAGAACAGGCATTGAGCAATCCTACAGTGATCAACGCACTGGGGCTATTGTCTCTGTAGATTGTCGAAAGAGCGATCCCTAACGCTATTCCAAATGGCGTTGTTACCGCAAAAAAGAACGCCATTAGAAACTTTTTCATGTTTGTATACTCGGCCTGAAAACATACCAAACATTGAAAGTTTTATTATTTACAATTATCAAAGAAGATAATATTTTCTTATATATTATTTAATATACCTGGAGAATGCAACCACCAAGACCCATGCCTTCGAACATTTGATGGAAGCAAAGAGCTGCAATGAGTCCTTTAATGGTGCAAGTGTCACTAGTTGCTCCTAGAGATAGTCCAATGACCACAGAGTGAACTATGATTCCAAGTTCCAATACCTATATATTCATATGGTTCATATATGGTTATATATCACTTAAAATGATACTGTCGATTAAAAATTCGGTTTCAAATAAGTGCATATATGTACTAACCATAGCAATGACTCGATATCGCAAGAGTTGTGCAGAATCGGCATCTTTTGTTGGCAAGGTCACACCATTTCCAGGGCCGTGACCATGCCCATGTGGTACGATTCCAATTGCGTTCTTGCTAGTATAGATGCTCGTCGCCATGGAATCAATGACTAAAGTGATTAAAGCGGACAACATAGCGAGAAACCCGGAGAATGGAAATTTATGCCACGGGTTCTCTTCAAGACATTTTGATGACAACATCTCGAAAGAATCAGGCAAAACATGCATAAAACCGGTTCCAAGGATAATCCCTGAGGCGAAACACTTAACGATAGTGAAAATGTTCCCGTCAGGTTGAAGGAACGGCACGTTCCGGCTAAAGAGAGGAGCTCCAACACCAATCATGCTTGCTACTAGGATTGTGACAATTGCTATGATTTTGAGAGGCAATGCTTTAGCCTTGTTGACACACGGGTTAGCTGACTCGCTTGCACACTCTTCAGGAGCCGTTGAAGTTGCGGGAGAGATTGTAAAAGAGACAAAGATGAGTACGAGGAAGATTGTTTTCATTAGAAGTGTTGAGGTTGAAGCCATCTTTGTTTTCTTTTGTGTCTTTGGATTGTTTACCGTTTATGTTCTTTGGATTGGACTTATGGGATGAGTCAAGTTATATAGTAATGTGTGCCCGTTGTTTGCGTGCCATTTAATGCCACTGATGACGAAAATTAGTTGGGAAAACAAATGAATCAATATTGCAAAAGGAAGAACTTACCAAGAAACTTAAGAAAAATAAAAGATATTGAGATGTAACGCCTTTTTCAAATACTTTTGGGAGTATGTATTCTTTGAATCAGTGATGTATCAGTTGAAGTCTATACCGTATTCTTCAAGATTTATATAAACAGCTTGAAATTTATTAATGATTATTCGATATTAATTATATAAATAATAGAACTGTAGATATGTATAAAGGAGATTACTTAAATGGAGATTTAGTAGTATATATATAATAGTAGGTGACTTGTCGTGCGGTATAATAATTTTACATATATTTATAACTAAATATACTATCAGTTCAGAGATTATCAGAGTAAGTTACTGTTTACAGGCTCAAAATATTTAGTACTAAATTAAAGATTAAACTCCTTATATATGATAAAAAAAATTTATCATAATATACTTAGCTTTTGTTGCGTAAAATAAATTTAGAAGTATACGTTTGAAATATTTAATAGTAAATTACATATCAGAAAATTTATATACAACAATTTTTTTCATTAGAATCAAATATTGTTTTTATATTTTTAATAAAAGGCCTATAATTAATTAACTTTTAGATGTGTATAAGAAACCTGGAAACTGTAATATATATATACATATTTTTAAACTAAATATATATGTATATATATATATATCTTTGTTTTCTCAATTTTAAAATTTCATGATGAAAATATTTTTGAATAGCACAATACAAACTATTTTAGATAATAATTAATAATTATTAAAATCGCTGAGTATTTTCTTTAAATTTATTTATTAATAATATATTTGCAAATTTAGTTATTCATTAAGTATAACAATGACTTTTAACATGGATATAATCATTTAAAAAATATTTAGTAATGCATACTTTGGAATTGCTTCAGTCTGAAATGGAGCTTGATTTAGTAATAGGAAATCCATCATTTTTGAATTTTTTTTATGCTATTAAGCTTGGGATAAAATTTTGTACTCTTCCCCTTAAGCATGCATACATTTAAGCATGCATACTTTGGGACTATGTATCATTAATTCTCTAATGGTCTCGTATAAACGAAGCTCTAAATCTCTGTAGTAGATAACAGATCTATATCATTATTTGTAGATACTTAGAAAAAGATGAATAAAAAGTATCATATAAGCACGTGGTATTTTTTTCTTTTGAAACTCAAATGTTTAAACAAAGAGAAATTTTACTATACATGACGTTATATTCTTTAAGAATATATCAAATATTTAGATTTTTACTTGATCTAATACAAAAATCCTTATTTGTAATATGAAAAATATGGAAAAGAGGAAACATAAACAACATATGTTTATCCTGATTTTCAATAAATTGACATTATAAGTTTGTAAGATAAGCAAGACGGATGTCATTCTATTTCTGTTTGTAGAGATAGGCTTTGCAAGCCAACACGATTCAATGTAATTTCCAATAAATTATTTGTGTAATAGAATATATATATATATATCAAGTAAAAGAAATATTTTCATGAAAATAAGTGATTCTGTGGATTCATTCCTTTTTATCATCGTTGCACCTTTAAAAATAATTAATAATTAAGTTTGAGTTTCTATTTTTGTATATCTAATTATATGAATTGATCAGGTGCATGAAATTAATGTGTACAGCGATCATATGACCTTATTCGCAATTATTGGTTTCATTTTTAAGAAATAAAAATAAGGTATATATTATGATTATTATTTACAACTAATACTTCTGAACCAAAACAAACCATCCAAAAAAACTGAATCATATTACGATGTAATTTATATGGTTTCAGTTTTTAATAATTAATATGCATCTTGAATTACTGAAATAAACTCAATGGTCGCGTTTGGATGGGCTCCTTTTTGGTCGAAGTCCACTTTTCCGATCCTTGCTTCTTCATGTACTCTGGTTTAGGTGATAGACTGCGGTTGACGTGGCACTTCTGCGGAGGAAGGTTCCTGCGAGTTGCGTTCTGCGACGGCTGTCACCACTTTTGTCTTTATTTTGCTTTTGATTAGGGTTTTAATGTTCATCGGTTTTATTTAACTCGTTATTAAGCGTGTTGATTTATTTTGGTTTCTTTTTATTTTTTTCTGTTTTAATATTTTCCAGCTATTACTGTAAATGAACTAAATTTTTTTTAATATAAAGACCTTTTAAAAAAGAAACTCAATGTTCAGTTCTCAGAAAAAAAAAACACAATCGTCACATCACATACATATATCGACCAAAGCGGGGAACCCTAAATTAAAATGCAACTTCCACGCCGTTTGTCGAAAGTTCGAAGTCAACCCCATGCGTATATTTCTGTTAGTCAATTCTCTCAAAAACGTCTATTTTTCAGCAAATACGTACTACTAATAGTGACTTGATTACGTTTATATATACTTTATTGAATTGCGTTGAGCACAAAATCTCACGTGACGAGCTCGTGCTCAGTGCATGGTTGCAGTCTAGTCATCCATACACGTACGCATGATACACATGCAGAAGGTATAAAAGTAGATTCCTCTTTTCGTAGGTTGAATTGTTATTATGTTTTTTGAAAATGATAGGTTGAATTATTTACCAAGTGATTGATTAATGTTATTGTCGCAATCATTGTAACAAAAAAACACTGATAAAATAGTTTACTAAAAATATACTTCCTCCGTTTTTTTTATAATTGACGTTTTAAAGAAAATTATTTGTTCCAAATTATTTGACGTTTTCAATTTTCTGTGTAAAATTTATTAGTAATTAATGTTAGATGACTAATGATATTATATTATTAGTGTTTTGAATTGTGGTTAGTAAACAATTAATGATATTTTTGTTTAGAAAATGATAAAAAAATTAAATGTTTCTTAATCTTTGTGCATAATCCTAGAACGTCAAATATAAAAAAACGGAGGGAATATTATGGATCCTTTGTAAATGTGACAGCTTAAACTTTTGAAAAACACCTTGAAAAGAGACATAGCTTAAAGGCTTCTTCAAATTTAATTTATTAAAACTGAACTACAAATAAGAAATAACATTTGTTTTTATCTAATATTTATAAAAAAATACTAATGATATTATCCATGCATTCAAATATCTAAACATTGGTATTTGTTATTGGAATTGAACACTTTATAAGAAAGTGTATGTATTTTCCAAATTTTTATAATAAAAACAGAATTATACATATATATAGAATTAAATTAATTTTATTTTTATTCATATTCATATAAGCTATATTTAAACTATTAAAAAATAATGTTAATAATTTTGATTATAATTTGAACTTATTTATTTACAATAACAAAATTATATAACTTTCTATAACAATTTAATGACTAAAATACATACTATTATTTATTATAACTGATTATATATACAAAAAAATACAATGTATTATCATTTGTACGATATATATCTAATAAGAATAATTTATGTAATTTATAAATTTTAAAAATTTAATCACCATATAATATACAGTTAGGTCTAAGACGGATCAAATATATGGGGTATTCTAGGATATACGGATTCAGATATGCATTTTTCGGATTCGTAAAATTATTATTCGGATCCAGATATTTGGGGTTAGGATATTCTGACTAAAATCCAAATACACGCGGATATCCTGACTTGCATTTTCTTAATTAGAAATAAATTAAAAACTAATTATTAACCATCTATTTATTCTATTTAAAATTATTATTTAAAAAGCTTAAAATCATTAAATTTAATAAAAGTAAAATTTTAGTATTTATATAAAAGTATATATAATATACATAGATAAATATAATTAAATTATAAATATTTAATATTTGGATCCGGATATCTAGACCCAAAATTTTACTATATGAATTTGTACTTGAATCAATCGAATCTGTAAAATTACTATCATAATCCATGAATATTCGTTTTTCGAAAGCGGATGGGATCCCGAATCGGATAACGGATATTGAATATTAAGTTCGAGTCATATATGATTATATCAAACAAATTGCTTACAATATTAAACATTCACAAAAATAACATCTGCGCGGACGCGCGGGTCAAAGGCTAGTATGAATTAAAACTTGGGTCAAATACAAAACAAACATTTTAAAAAATGATTTGATTTACTCACTTAAAAATTTCAATTATTTACGAAAATATCATTATTTTTTAAAAAAAATATACTCCCTCCGTTTTTTAATAATTGACGTTTTGGGGAAAATTTTTTGTTCCAAATTATTTGACGTTTTCAATTTTCTATGTAAAATTTATTACTAATTAATGTTAGATGACCAATGATATTATACCTTCTATTTTATTATTGGTTGAATTGTGGTTAGGTAAATAATTAATGATGTTTTTGTTTAGAAAATGATAAAAAATTAAATGTTTCTTAATCTGTGTGCATAATCCTAGAACGTCAAATATAAAAAAACGGAGGGAGTAATGTTTTTACTTAACCATCTTCATCTTCATCATTTATTCACAAAATTATCATTATCATTAATACACTAACCACCATTAACAACCAAACCTAAGCTCCAAATGCATTAGAAATCGACATATACTTCTTCATATCACATTTCTTGTTCATTCATGTGTATTTATCAGTTTTGGACCTTCTGCATGAACTTTAAAAATGTACTTTATTTATCAGGTTAGCAATAACTTTATTTATTTATGTGTTTAGCTAGTGAGAGCAATGAAAAATCTTCTTTCATAGATTTCTTGAAGATGGCGTTTTATATTTTCTAATGTGTTCTAATGTCATTTTTACAATTGGTTCAGTTACAAAAACTTACTATATAAGTCAAATATTTTGTTAAAATTTACGGTGTCATATGTTTAAACATGTGTATTATTTATGTGTAACAACCATATTTTTTATCATCATCATCCGAAATCTAAATAAATAATTTACAATGAAAACAATAATTTATGGTTACAAGAATTTGAAAAAAATGAAATAAACAATAGACGTAGTTTTTAATAAATTGAAGACAAAATGGATGTATTGTTTACAACATTACATAAATTATAAAAATAAGAGCCTCTCTCATGCATTTTTCTCGTTTTACATCTAATAGCTGAAAGTAAAATATGATTATGAAAACCATTGTCCAAAATATTCAAGAGCTCCTATAGAATTTTTTTTTTCAATAAATTTGCTAGCGCATTATAGCCTAACATACTTTTCAAAAAAATCTCCAAACACTAAGAGGGAAGTTAAAGTAGTTTTCTAATTCGCAGTCAAATTTCATTGTAAATTTTAACTTTCCATTTAAATATTAGTTTAGTAGACTTTGGTGAACTCTACTCGAGAAATCTGATAATGAATTTTTATATATAATTTTCTTTTTCCAAAAGCAGGCCCAAACATGTCTATTACAAGGGTGAGTTTCTTAGGACTTCTGGCTAAAGCATCAGCTTCTTCGTTGTCTTTCTGAGGGATATGAAAAAAAGATATAAAAACAAAACTATATGAGATTTCATGGATATTTTTGAAGATTTCCACTACTTCCTTTCTCCTTGTCTTGTTGTTGATTGCTGCTATGAGCGTTGAGTTGTCTGAGTAGACTATGAGCTTTGTTACTCCAGTCGTCGCGGCCATATCGATTCCCGATCTTACCGCAAAGGCTTCTGCACCCAGTGGCGAATCGACGAAGTCCTGCACTATAGAGTATAGACCCCTTAAAATCCGTATATAACCTAAATATCTTTAAAACATGTATATTCAACAATGTTTAAATGGTTTTAAAAAATATTTTTTTTTGAAAGTAGAACTTTTAACCTTACATAAGAAGAAACTAATTACAATAACTTTAATATATATTTTTATTTGACTATAACACTAGAAAAATATAGTTTATATTGTTTGAAGCTAGATTCTTACAACTAAAATAATAATAAAATATATATAATCACAATGAATTCTAATTTACATTTTTGTTTGGTTTCAGCACACACACAAAACAAATAAATGTATCAAAAATTTTAAGATCTACATTTTACTTTTTCTAGAGAGAAAGATAAACCATGAAAAATATAATTCTAAATAATAAGAAATCTGATACATTAAGTTGAATCTATAATTTTATTCGAATTTAACACACTTTGACAGTTTAAATAGCAGACTTCTCTAGATTTATATCTGACCAAGACCCATGGTCGAACTAATAGACTTGATGATATATATAGTTTTTTATTCAAACTTTATCTAAATTACTATAAAAATATCAATATAAGAGAATCAAAATAGTATAAGCGCAATTCTCTCAAATAGACTATTTTTTAAAGTTTTTGTTACAAAAGAGTCTACAAGAAAAAAATGACCAAAATGTTTTATTAAAAAAACAAATAATCTTATATACTAGATATATAAATATAAATAAAATAATTTTAAAAATATTTTTTTCTCATAATGTCAAATTATATGTTTTCAAATTTATTTTTTTATATTTTTCCAAATTTATATTTGAAATTTGAAAATAATTTTTGAAACTATTTTTAAAATTTTATTTTTAATCTTTTAATATTTATTTTTTACTTTTTAAAACTTTTAACCTTCATTTCTGAAACCTCACTTTTTAACTCTAAACCTAAGTCTAGATTAGTTAACCCTATTTACCTTTTTAATGAAATATTTTGGTGATTTTGACACTTGTAAGCTATATTTGTGGCAAAAAAATTTTAGTGTTATCCTATGGTATTTCTCATAGTAGAATTTGTCTATTTAGACATATCCTTTATTATTTTAAATGTTATAAAACTAAATATAATTTTTAATAATAAAAATATATTTGACAATTTTGCTGAGGAACAGAATTTTGTTTTGACAATTTCCAAAAAAAATGTTATTGTATGTTAAGTCAAATGATTTTATATGCATTAACATATTGTTTGTTAAAATATTTGTTTACATATTGTGGTATTTCTAACATATTTATAATATGAATTTTACATATTAAATTTTTATTTTCAAAAATTTTAAATTTAGTAAAAATTTATCAATATTTTTATTAAATTTATAGATATTTTTTTAGTGTTTATTAAAGAAAACTCTAAGCAAAACAATAATATTCTCTAAAAATAATTATATAAGAAGTTATAATGAATACATTTACAGAAATTGTTGTAACTAGTATTTAAAATAATAAATATAGTGGTATATTTTGAAAAAGAAATGATTATGAAGAGAGATTATAAATGATTTATTTTTTGTAGTTTTGGAATATTTCATAAAATAATAGTTTGTTTATATTAATTAATTATGCTATCCATAAATATGACATAATACTATAAATAAATGAGGAATTACTAAGAATACTGCAATTTAAGTATCACTTTTCAAAAATATTTTCGATCAAAAATATATTAACATTTGAGTTTACACTTTAATGATTATTGTTTAGGATTTAGTGTTAAAGGGATGGGTTGAGTTTCTAAATGTTTTATAAATATTTAGAAATTTAGTTTAGTCTTCAAGTTTTTTCTAAATAAATTGAAAACCAAAAGCATGATCCTAAATAGGATCATACTTTAATATCAATTTACATATATATATATATATTAATATCATTTAAACTAAAATTTGTATCATATAAAATACATAATAATTTTGAAATTCAGAAACTAATTTATTTTTGGTAATGGTAACATATGAAATAGATAAAATGACTGTTTTGATTTATTTACCAATATGATTATAAATACATAAAAATTATTCTTTTAATTTATATGATCATGTCGATTTAGTTATATATATAATAGTTACTGACTTCTCAATTATTTAATATATTTATTATTTTATAATATTTAAAAACAAAATAAATGTTATGAGTAAAAGTGATTTGTATATACAGTGCTTTGCCCAGATCTTAAAGATATAGTGTGGAAACTCAACAATTTGTAGTTTCATAACAAAATCAATTAAATGCTGAAAGTTTGACTCCGTCCGTTGAAATTAATTATTTTTTATTATCTAATTCATATTTTGAACTGTTTGTTTAGATTAATTTGAAATTTTAACATAAAAATATTTCTGAGAGTATTATATCAATCGATGTGCTTATTTATTTAAAAGTTTTTGTTCCAGTTTATTATAATTTAGTATAAATAAATTTATTATAAATATTTTTGATTGTATTTTAATATTTCTTATGTCACTTAAGATATATTATCAAAGAGAATATTATTTTACTTTAATTTTAAAATAAATCTAAATTATTATTTTGTAAAAAATTATTTTATTATTTTTTTTGTTTTGTATATATAATTCAATATTAAATTTCTATAGATATCCCTTTCATATTTATATGGTTTGGTAAAAATTATAAAAACATTAAATCAAAACAGATTATTAAGAAAAAAGGAACCAAACTACTATTTTTAATAATGACATATATCTATAATATCCTTGAAGCTTTATAGATATCTTTGTAATTAACATTTTTAAGGATTAAACTGAAAACCACATATATAAAACTGACTCTAAAAATATTATAAAAATATAAATATTTTGATTAGTTTAATATAAACTTATGATGTTATAAAATATAATGACATCAAAGATTTGGCAGATTATGTGGGCTATAGTAAATGTTCAAAAATGTTCAGAAAAAGCAAATGTTCAGGAAAAAAGTTTCAGACGCCACAACTTCACTCACAAAATATATCGCATAATAGACGATGCAAAAAGTCTTCTTTTCTTTTAACTGTCTTTTTTCGCTAAATTCTTATTCTTCTTAATTGTCTCTCAAAGGTTTTTATGTGTTCCTCTTTTCTTCAGTTTTAAATTAAAGGGTTGTAAGATCTCTAAGAGTTCCAGGATTTTTTTGTCTAACATATCACTTGTTTTTGTCTGGATGTGATATAAATATTCTAACTTCTAGGCAGAACCGACCCTAAAAAATCTATGGATAGAAACAAGTTAAAAAAAATGACTGTTTTTGTGGGGTTTTGAACCCTGTTTAGACGAATAAAGACTATAACTTTTACATTTTACCACTAGATTAAAAAAAATTAAAAAATTGTGACTGAAAATATCTTTATAATTAAAAGGTTGAAATCGACTGCTTTTTTGGCTTGGTCCAAGGGCCGGCTCTGCTTCTAGGAATGGTGATACAATTAACACTAAAAACCCTAAAAGAATATCTTCTAATGATGCATCATTTTGAGGAAAAATAAGTTTGTGAATATTGTTCTCTTGAATTTGAGAAAACACTATCCACAACTTCATTTTAGTGTTAAATCTTTTTTATCTATAAACTGGTTTTTAGATTTTTTTAATTTTGTTTGTATCTAAAAAGATTAAATATTTATGTGTTTATACTTTAAACATTCCATTAAAATTTTATAATACAATTATAAAATTATATAAGTCATTTTATATTCTTTTAGAAACTAAATTTTTGTATATAATAAAAATATAGTCAAAAGTTTTTTTTGCTAAACTATAGTAAAATTATTTTGAGTAAATTTGTAAGCTTTTTTTTAAAAATAAGCATTATTAAAACTAATAGTAAATATTAATGTATATATATATATATATATATATATATATATAATATTTATAGAATATTCTGTTTTGAAGGAAAAATGAAGGACACCAATGGAATAAAACACAAATTCATTAAACCTTTTATTAATAAAAAAAATACAAATTCATTTTAAATTTACATCAGTTTGAGTGAAAAAAATGATGTAGTCCATTAAAGATACCATGATGGAGTAAAAACGAAGGAGTCAATTGTGTATGGACAGAAGTAAACATAATTAATTAGATTGATTATAATGAAAGCAAGTATAAGAATCACAGTAATATTTTATATTATCCTGATAATTAGTATTGTACATGCCAAGAATGCATCCAATTATTCAGGGCATGCCTCATTACAAGTCAACTTCGGTTAGAGTTAGTTTTTGCGAAATAAGAAAGAATAAATAATAAGGACATCAACTGGAATTATAATACTGTTCTTTTCAAAATAAAGAAAGAATAAATAATAAGGACATCAAACTGTAATTACAATATATTGGTTACCTGTCGCTTTAGTTTCCACGTTTTCATATAGTTGGACGAGCACGAAGCTGTACGTGCCGGACTCGTACTCCACCGACGTGACAAGTTTGATAAATACAATAATAGAAAGATCTTCCATATTAGGTTATGTCTATTTATTTGAGTGAAAATTTTTAATTTTACCATAAGATTAATATTGTTTTTTAAATTATCATTAATGAACGATTATTTTCATAAATACTCTAAATTTGTGATAAATTTATATTAAGTTAATTTTTATAAATATTTATAAAACATTTACAAATCCAATCCCAACTTTTAATATTAAATTCTAAACAA
Source organism: Moricandia moricandioides (assembly GCA_905132885.1). Lineage (NCBI taxonomy): Eukaryota > Viridiplantae > Streptophyta > Magnoliopsida > Brassicales > Brassicaceae > Moricandia > Moricandia moricandioides. The sequence goes on from CAJHQQ010001126.1 coordinate 89,878, forward strand.
TAATCGTTAAAACAAAAATCTAAATATTATTATATTTTAATTGATGATGCTTTTTTAAAAATGATACTTAACTTGTAGTATTTTAAATAATTTCTCTTATTTAAATTTAAAACTTCATTTATTTTACTAAATTGGGTGAAAAAATAAAACCAGCAAACTCAGATAAATGAACATTATAACATCTCAATTTTTTTTTTGCATGAGTTTTTCGAATTCTGAAAATTTCTCTTATTATAATATTATTATTTTTATTATGATACTTTCATCAAAAGAATCCCAACCCTTTAAATATATCACTAATAAGTTGACTATTTTCATAAATACTTAAAATTTGTAATAAATTTACATTAAATTAATTTTGTAAATATTTTATAAATATTTACAAATTCAATCACAATCATTTAATATTAAACTCTAAACAATAATCGCTAAAGTATAAACCCAAATATTAATATATTTTTGATTGATAATATTTTTAAAAAGTGATATTTAACTTGTGGTATTTTAAACAATTTCTTTTTTATTTAGTTTTAAAACTTCATTTATTTCTAAAACATTGTTGACCTATAAAAACTTCATTTGTTTTTACTAAATTGGGTGAAAAAATAAAACCAGCAAACTCAGATAAATGAACATTATAACATCTCAAAAAACTTTTGCATGAATCTTTCAAATTCTGAATATTTTCTTATTATAATACTCCCTCCGTTTCTTAATACATGAAGTTTTGGCCTAGTGCACAAAGATTAAGAAATTTACATTTATCTAGAAAGTATTTTTAAAGATATAATTTTAAAATCATTCAACCAATTATAAAAAAGACTGTAAAATTTTATTGGTTGAACAGTTTCCAATAAAGTTAAAGTTAACCTTAAAATCTCAAAACATACCTTAAAATCTTAAAACATCATCTATTTTGAAACAACATAAACCTTCTAAAACATCATGTAAAAAGAAACGGAGGCAGTATTATTATTTTTATTGTGATAATATTATTTTTATTGTGATACTTTCGTCAAATTATTATTATTATTTTCAAAAAAAAAGAATCCCACTGCATATGTTCTTATATTGTAGAAAAGTAACTTATCACGTAGATTAACATAACATACAACTGTACGATTTAACATGACATACAAATGTATGATTCCCAAAAGGTAATGGCTAAAACTATGCCCTTCATGAGTATTCAAAATTCGAAAATACTCCATGTCTTTAAAACTAGTAGTCCAGTAGTCCAAGATAATGAAACTTTCGAAAGAAATGTTTCAGTTGTCTTTAGGGCTAAAATTTTACAAATATTCCAGCTGTAATAAGTATAGTGTTTGAATACCGTTTCTGTGAGAAAAAAAGGAAACACGAATTAGTAATTTGATTAATTTCATAGTTGTGTTTGAAGATATTCCGTTACCAGTAGTATTAATTAATTTATTTATTTTTGTGACACAAACTTTCATTAGAAAATCAAACTCCAAAGTCTGCGGGAGTTATAGGATACACTGGATAAGCTCAAATATGTATGATGTACACAGATTGAAGATTATAGTATATCCAATATAACATCAAATGATAACAATTCATCTAAAGCTTACAATTTTAATGTGCTTGATTGGTTATTAATGAGTTTATGTTGGTATTTGTCATTAAAATTTTTGCGTGGTTTGGTTTTAAGACAATGTAATGTAATTTTAAATTGATTAAAAAAAAATTAGAAAAAAATTGATTGATTAGAGTTTCAGGCCCAGTTTATCTCTTCTGTAGCTGACAATAAATAACTTTCGAAGAAGTAAGCAAACATCGCATTCTTAGAAATAAATTCTAATGTCATAAGCATTCTTTCAAACTCATACATTGCCATGTCCTTATCTCAATTTACAAATTAAAATTGTATGAATCAAATTTTAAAATAAACCCTCAAATGTACATGTAATCGATGCTCCACGTGAGTGTATTAACCCCACTTGGCGACGACCGACATTACGGTGCAGCCGACCAATGCAGCCGCGAAGCACTTGATCTGAAGCTTGATGCTACCTTGTAGCATCGATCCCATGAACTCAGTAGCTAAAAGGTCGACAAGTGCCATGTAGATGAGCATTCCGGCCGAACAAGCATTTAACAGCCCAATGGTAATCAATGCGGTTGGACTGTTATCTCTATAAATACTTGACAATGCGAGCCCTAGAAAGATACCACAAGGTGTTGTCCCAGCGAACATGAATGCCATCAAAAACTTCTTCACATTGGTAAAATCTGCCTGTTTCACATAAGTTATAGACATGTGAACGTAAACTTCTTATTGATAATTTTGGTATAAGAGACATATAAAAGGTATGTATATATGTACCTGGAGGATACATCCACCGAGACCCACGCCTTCGAACAAGTGATGGAAGCAAAGAGCTATGATGAGTCCTTTAATGGTACATGCATCATTAGATGCTCCTAGAGATAGTCCAATGACCAAGGAATGAAATAAAATCCCCAGCTCCAACACCTATTCATGAAGTTCAAAAAGGGTTTAATGTGGTATTACATGTGTCAATATAAGATTTTAATTAAAATGCTATCTCAAATTTATGATCATCTCAATTTGGTTCCACATAGACTTGTGTTCTAAGAATCCGTGGTGTCCGCCTAGACATTAGTCTTCTAAAAAGCGCCTAACGATTTTTTGAATATTGATACTAACCATAGCAATGATACGGTAACGTAAAAGCTGTGGATCCAAAGGTCCATCATCTTTAGTAGGTGATAGCAAAACACCACCATGACCGTGACTGTGACCAAAACCTACAACGTGAACCGCCTTCTCCTGGTCAATGCCATACTCGTCAACCACTGGCCTGACTACGTTTTTAACGGTATAAAGGCTGGTGGTAACGGAGTCAATAGCTAGAGTGACTAGACCGGACAACATAGCAACAAATCCTGCAAAAGGAAACTTATGCCACGGATCATCACTAAGACATTTCGATGACAACATCTCGAAAGCGTGAGGCAAGACGTGCATGAAACCGGTTCCGAGGATGATTCCTGAAGAAAAGCATTTTACAATCATAAAACCATTGCCGTCAGGACGGAGGAACGAAATGTAACGGCTGAAAAGAGGAGCCATTACGCCTAACAAGCTAGTCGTGAAGATGGCTATAATGGCTATGATTTTGAGTGGTAAAGCCTTAGCTTTGTCGATGCACGGATTCTCCAAGCCGCTGCCGCAATCTTCCATGGCCGTTGAGATCGCCGGAGATACGGTAAAGGTGAATATAATGAGGAGGGTGTAGAAGAGCTTCATGACTAGTTTGGTAGTAGCCATTGGCATATAAATTACTTTATAGTATATGGTGTTTGATGAAATAAATGTTTTGTCTTGTGGTTGGTTTATATAGAATATTTGCCGGCTTGTCCTTGGCTCTGATGTGGAAAGTCAATTTATAATAAACTAATGGGCTAAAATAAATAGAAGCAGAAGATTACATTGGAGAATCAGAATGTTGATTCTTTTGATTGTCTATTTCTGTATGTACATTGTATTGAACTTTATCCTGTTTTGTTTAATCCGGTGGAAGGTGTGAATCATCCCAAACATTCGTTTTATTAGTACAAGTGTCAAATAAAAATAGAATTACCGACATTGTTAGTAAAATATGCTCTAAATCTCTCATATGTTAGTGGTTAAATTTTTATTGTCATTTTAATTGTTAACATGTTGATATATCCTAATACCAATTTGCAGGTTTTTCATTGGTAGTTTAGGAATCATTAAAATCAGAAGTCAAACAAAAAGAAACTCTAAAATCCGAATATCTAAATTAGTTTTGTTCAGAAGAAAATCTGAGTAGCCCATCTGTTGACATAGGGCCACATTGGTTTGTCTCAGTAAGCCCATATATTGTAGTATTTTCTTATCACAAGGTACACACAACCAGAGTACTCTCTTATTATTATGTGAGCCTTGTATCATATGCCTCCTTAATGATACAACAAATCGGTATCAAATCCTAGCAATGGGAAAAAGATGAAATTTGAAATGGACAATTTTCTGAGATCATAGTGGCAAAGGAACTCTGTAGATGCAAAAGTTAATTGGACACTAAGATTCTCAAACCAAAAGTTAATTGGACACTAAGATTCTCAAACCAAGGAGCTTATGTTCTAGTTAAGGACATGAATATAGCTCTCTTCCTTTGCAATTTTCTTTTATGTAAAGTTACAATAAAGTCTTTTGTTCATGTATGCTACATTTCTCCATGATGATCACTCAGTTACAAGTTAGTGAGAGGAGATGTTACAAAAACATTATGCATCTTGGTTAACATTAACCCATCATAACTACTCTAAATACATCTACAAGTTATATCAATCAGGTTTATTCTTATAGTAATCACATATGTTATGGTTATTTCCTCTGTTCCCTTGTCACGACACTCTTATAAAGCTATTCAAAAATTTCCAAAGTTAAAATAATTAAGCTAATGATTGCTGTCTCCATTTTCAAACTTCTTGCTGCCACATCTGTACTTGACTGTCTCCATTATATAGCTTTAAATTTATTTTTTGTTATCTTTAATCAAAAGGAAATAGAGGGAATAATATATCTATTGGATGTTGAAAGTCAGAAAAAGAATAATAAATACTTTTTTTTTTTATGAAGTTACAGCTTTTTTCTCTATTAAGAGGAGACAAAGTCCATGTGCTTATTTGATTCCTTAAGCTATAATCCTTCTGGTCCCTAATCCAATTCGATTATTTAAAACTTCTATCTAAACTGTACATTAATAAAGTATTTGCTAATTATTAATGGAAAATGTAAAAAACTTGCAACACAGTACGAGAATGACAGCAAAGTCAAGCCAAGCTCAGAAATTTAAAAAAGTAAATAAAAATACTTAATTAATAAAAAAAGAGAGAATAAAGAAACAAAAAGAAATAAAGTAAAATTTTTTCACTTACGCCATTCCAACAGAGAGCAAAAAGACTAGAAAACCGATTCTTCTTCTTCTTCTTCTTCTTCTTCTCCTCTCCACAATCATCTAAAACAATGCAAACAAAGGTAAAAAGCTGAGATTTTTCTGGGTTTGTGTTCTTGATTAATGATTTTAGTTTCAAAGTGTAAATCTCCCTCCACTTTTTTTTTACTGGTAAGAGATTCTGGGTTTGGGTTCTTTTGATTAATGATTTTTAATTTCAACCGATCTCGTTTTATTACCATATATCTCTAGTGTGTTTTTCGTTTCTTAATTAAAATTAAACTTTTTTTTCCTCTTACTCAAGTTTATGTAATAATAATTGAGCAAGGTGTGTGGTTGGTTCTAGTAGGTGAACCAATCGTGTGCTGTTTCTTTTGTTACTTTCTGCATGATTTTTCTTGTGATATAAGCTGATCTGTTGAAGTAGATTCGTTAAAGATTAGCTGTTTTGATGATCTGTAACGTAAAGTTCATTTCTTTTTCTCTCTCTTAGAATTGAGATTAGATGATATGTCTACAGGGATTGGCTTATTGATTTTTTTGTTTCATGAAATTTGCAGATCCGATTTGGGTTTGTTGCCAAGTAAAGAAAGGTTGAACCTTTTTGGTAGTTTATTTGGATAGTTTCCAAACATGGAAGAGGTTTCTTGTGATGTTGATGAGCTGCCATTGAACCACATAGGAGATGAGGAAGATTTTAGAAGCTGTTGTGGTGATGAAGAAGTTTGGTTAAAGGAGAGTGATGATACAGCTCTGGTAGTAGCAGTGGAGGAGGAGAACAAAGATGGACTTGATGATGAGTTCTCTGTTAAGATGTTCTTTAAAGGAGTTTCATTATCCGGAAGAGGAGATTCGTGTTCTGGTTACTCTGGAATTGGTGTTGTGTTGGAGAGATCAGGAGATTTTGAGTTGATTCAGGTCCAGAAGAAGCTGGACTTTTATGCTGAAGAGTCTGTAGTTAACTATTTAGCTTTACTCGATGGTCTTACAGTAGCTTTGCTGAACAATCTCCGTTCTGTGGTTGCTGTAACCGACTCAGAGCTGCTCTATACTCAGGCAAGTCTTCTTCTAATGGTTTCATTTATCTTTGTACCTTTTGTCTAATGTTGTTTATATGAAATGGCTTTGCAGATAACATGTGAGGAGAAGCTTGAAACCCCACTTTTGGTAGCTCTGAGAGAAAGGGTATTAGAGAAAACAAGTAATCTTGATGGGTTTGTTCTAAAGCTTGCTCCTTTCTGTGAACTTGATCAAGCTCTAAGTTTGGCTCAAGTAGCTGTAGGAATCGTTTCTTGTAGCCTTGATGTGGATAAATCAGCTGAGAACTGCTCCATCTGCTGTGAAGACCGTCTCTCCGAGATGATGCTAACATTGAAATGCACTCACAAGTTCTGCTCACATTGCATGAGAACATACGTTGAAGGGAAAGTAAAGTCTTCAGAAGTTCCCATCAGGTGTCCTCAAGTGGAATGCAAGCATTATCTCTCAGCAGCAGAATGCAAATCCTTTCTTCCCGTCACATCTTTCAACTCATTCGAGGAAGCAAATGTGCGTAGTGCTAACAACGGCAAGGTTTACTGCCCTTATCCCAATTGTTCTTTTCTGTTAGACCCTCGTGAATGTCTATCACCAGGAAGGGCAAGTGCAAGTGCAAGCTCAAGCTCGTCTAGTATGTCAGAGAATAGCTGTTGTGTGAAGTGTCCACTCTGTGAGAGGTTTGTGTGTGTGGACTGCGGTGTTCCTTGGCATGATTCTATGAGCTGTGAAGAGTTTCAGATTCTTCCGGCTGATGAAAGGTATCCAGATGATATTACGTTGCATCGCTTGGCTAGGTATAAGAGGTGGAAACGGTGTCAGCAATGCCGTATAATGATTGAGCTTGCTCAAGGCTGCAACCACATGACTTGTCGGTAAGACATACATCCACATCATGTTCCATATCTTTAGGTCATATGATTCTAAGGTTTAGATGGTGTCAGTGGAGACCAGACCATTCCCATTTTGTTAATGTCGTCATATGAATGTTGAAACATCTCTTTGTGTGTGTTTTGGCAGGTGTGGGCATGAGTTTTGCTACTGTTGTGGAGCAGAGTACAGAGAAGGACAACAGACTTGCACTTGTGCTTTTTGGGACGACGAAGAAGAAGATGAAGAAAACTCAGAGTCTGAAAACACAATCCAAGAACTTGAGCAATGGCCTTGGGACACATTCAGCTCTATTCCAACTGTAATGGACGCTTACTCAGAGCAAGAAAGATCTCAGCTGGCTCTGATCCAACGGTTCTTAGCGGGTGGTGGGTTTAGTCTCAGTGATCACCATACTTCTTATCAGTCCCCACCGCCTCCTCCTCCTCCTCCTCCATGTACAGAGTCATCATATGTCGAAGCAGCCATGAAAGATCTTCACCAGCTTCCTTGGCTTGAGAGGTTTGTGTCGGTTATAAGTGATGATTACTATGAAGAGTTTAATAGCCAGTGAAAGTGGGCAGAATGGTAATTTAAGCTTGAGGGTCCGGTTTGGTTTGGAAGGGCTTAACGAGAGTCTCTCGCTCTCGGAAGGTATTGTTGGAGTTTTAGATTCTTGATTGAACTCAAAAGATGAATTGTGATGTAACTATTTGCTGAAACTATATAAAAGAACATTCTGAGTGATCCATTTATCAATCTACTTTTCACTGTTTATATATAACAAAGCTGGCATTACTTGTCTCAGTAATCACCATGTTTCTTATTGGTACTTTATGTACAAAAAATGAGATACATTGTATGTTGAAACCATTAGGACTATGCATTTTATCTGTTAAATTTGTTCGATTCGATCCGTAAAATCCGGATATCCGTAAGTTGTCGAAGGAAATCAAATACAAAAAGTTAATATCCGTTGGAAACAAATCAAACCACAAATACTAAAAAATTTAGAGCCGGATATTCGATTTGATCCGATATTATACAAGTAGATGTATATCTACAAATAAAAATAGTTTTTTTAAATGTATAGTTTTATAAAATTATTCTTTTAAAATATCATTTTATTAATTTTATTTTAAATTTACTTGAAAACGAAAATTGTCTAAATTTTTGTGTGTTGATAAAAAAAATTGATTTTATAAATTTATGGAGCATATATTTTCATTGATTTTTATTTTCATTTTATATATGTAAAAAATTTAAAAAAATTATATAGTTTTCTAGATTTACTTAAGATTCCATAAATATCGGTAGATATTCGCAAATATAAAAAAAATCTGGATATCAAGAAAACCGGATAACCGTATTTATTCGAAGTAAAACAAATTGGAAAATTATTTCTATAAAATACGAATCAAATCACAAATACTAAAAAATTATGAGGTTATTTGATATGTGCTCACTCCTAGAAGCCACCATGAAAGATCTTCATCAGCTTCCTTGGCTTGAGAGGTTTATAAGTGAAACTATTATGATGTTTAGCCATCTGCAAGAAGTGCATTTAGATAGGGTTCAAAATATTCTTCCAATTTTTTGGTTAAGAATTTTGATTTTTTTTCAAAAATCTAAAGTTTTTTTTACAAAAGTATTTTATTTGGTCTGATAAAACTGAATATTCATAGGGTTCATAAACAACATTAAGATAGGCCGGGGCCTAACTATGAAGAGCATAATAGCCAATGGAAGTGGTAGAATAAAATTTGGGAGTTTGGTATTTGATCAAAAAAGAAAAAACTTTGGGAGTTTGGTTTGATTCGGTTTTAAGAGGTCTAAAGAGCTTTTCGCTCTCTGTTGGCATTTTATATTACTGATGTGGTTTTGAATTGTGATGAACTAACAAATGACTTTGTATGAATGAAACTATTAACAATTATAAAAAGAAGAATTTGAACATTTCGTTTTACAAATCCTGCAAGAAAGAATAATGTTTTTTTGGCCAGATAATCATAAGAAAAACTTTCATAAATAATTTATTACTGAATGGTCCACGTTCTGAGATGGATGTTTGGAATTTGGATTGTTCTCGATCTCAAAGTATGAATAGTATATTGGGTAGAAGAAACAATAAAGAAATACTTAATATACATTTATCTTTCAAAAAATATTCTATGATGGTCTTAAAAACTTTTTTTTCACAAAAATAACTTTAAAAAATGAGAAAAAATTTATGAAGAATGTAAATATACATTTCAAAAAATTATGAAAATGATTGGTTATTATTATATGCAAGTGAAGAAAAGGTTTGAGATATTCAATTAGTCATGCTCTTCAAATAAGAGGCAACAAACTTGAAATAATAATTAATTAAGTTTTGGGTAAGACTTTTAAATACATAAACCTCCACTTTATTACTAATCTACTTTTCAATGTTAGTATATTTTGTAAAGCTGACGTTATTAAAGACGTCATCGAACCACTTCACAACAAGTCAAAGTCGTCCTCATTTGCTTAAGATTTTTGCATCATCGCCATGACGAATTAGGAGGAGGTGACAATCATGCCTTAAAAGTATTTGTCAGTTTCTCACCAAAAAGACTTTACTGTTCTGTCTTTGGTTTGGCTCCTTTTGCATTAACTTGCAAACAATGTAAACTTGAGTCGTCGAGTTTTGTTTTGTTCTTAACAAAGACTTGTCTTGTTTCATTTCCCACCGTTAGATTTAGATAATATCAGATTCTTCTTTCTCTTATTCGTCCTGAGATCTCTCTCCAACCATAAATCTTCATCCGACCATATTCACTTGTTCAAACAACATCCGATCTGTGATTTTTCGAAGTATTCTTTCTTCAATTCTTTCTATAATTTGTTGAAGATTCAATTAGGGTTCTTCCATCAGCCATCGTCGTTGACTCTCTCTCTAAGGTATTCTTCTTTTCTTTCATAAAGTTTTGATCTTTTCTTCATGGGTTTATTAGTTTCGTGTCTATTGATCTTGTTCACAGCTCAAGAACACATGATTCAAGTTAGGGTTTTGTATTTCTAAACAAAGACAGAGCCTTTGATTGTTATGTCTTGAAAGAACATGGCTGCAGCAACTGCAATGGAGCCATCTTCATCTATAAGCTTCACATCTTCTCACTTATCTAACCCTTCTGCTGTCACCACTCATCAATCATCATCTGCTAATCTCGAAGCTGCGAGTTTAGCCAAGCTCAGCACCGACTTGGAGCAGCTTCTCACCAACTCGGACTGTGATTACACTGACGCAGAGATCACCTTCGAAGGAGAAGCTCACGCAGTGGGTGTTCATAGATGCCTTTTAGCTGCTAGGAGCAAGTTTTTCTTCGAGCTGTTCAAGAAAGATAGAGAAAGTAATGCAAAGAGTGAGGAGAAACCAAAGTACCATATGAAAGATCTGTTGCCTCATGGAGATGTGGGTCGTGAGGCGTTCTTGCATTTCTTGAACTATATCTACACTGGGAAGCTAAAACCTTTTGCTGTTGAGGTTTCGACTTGTGTTGATACGGTCTGTGCTCATGATTCTTGTAGACCTGCCATTGATTTCGCTGTTGAGTTGATGTATGCTTCACATTCGTTCCAAATCACAGAGCTGGTTTCATCATTTCAGGTCTGAGATAGTAAACTAATCTCTTCTTGATTTATTTAGATGTTAATGATGTGTGTGTTTTATGTGTTATGTGTCTGCAGAGGAGGCTTTGTAACTATGTTGAGAAGTCACTAGTGGAGAACGTACTTCCGATCCTCTTAGTTGCGTTTCATTGTGATTTGACTCAGCTTCTTGATCAATGCATAGAGAGAGTAGCGAGATCAGATCTTGACAGATTCTACATAGAGAAGGAGCTTCCTTCTGAAGTATCTGAAAAAATCAAGAAGCTTCGAGTGAAGTCAATGAATATCCCCGAGGTGGTAGATAAATTGGTAGAGAGAACAGGGAAAGTACTCAAGGCATTGGATTCAGATGATGTTGAGCTCGTGAAGCTTCTTTTGACTGAGTCAGATATAACTCTAGACCAAGCTAATGGTCTGCATTATGTAGTGGCTTATAGTGATCCAAAAGTTGTGGCTGAGGTTCTAGCTCTAGACATGGCTGATGTGAATTACAGAAACTCGCGTGGCTATACTGTTCTTCATTACGCTGCTATGCGTAGAGAGCCATCAATTATCATATCACTTCTTAAAAAAGGAGCTAATGCTTCTGACTTCACGTTTGATGGACGCAGTGCGGTTAATATATGTAGGAGATTAACTAGGCCGAAAGATTATTATACCAAAACCGCAAAGGGGGATGAAGCTAGTAAAGATCGCTTATGCATTGATATATTGGAAAGGGAAATTAGAAGGAATCCATTGGCTAGTGGAGATACACCTAATTGTTCTCATTCTATGCCTGAGGATCTTCAAATGAGGTTGTTGTACTTAGAAAAGCGAGGTACTGACCTGATGTGTATGTGTGTATTGTAGCTTAAGGTTGATGACTGTTATGGAAGTTCTGAAAGTTTCTTGTTTGTGTTTGCAGTGGGACTTGCTCAGTTGTTCTTCCCAACAGAAGCTGATGTGGCTATGGACATTGCTAATGTTGAAGGGACTAGCGAATTCACAGGTTTTCCTGTTCCACCGCCATCAAATGGTGCAACAGGAAACTTGAGCCAGGTTGATTTGAATGAAACGCCTTATATGCAAACTAAAAGACTGCTTACTCGTATGGAAGCACTCATGAAAACAGGTAAAAGCTTAAGGCCTTTTACGCTTTTGAAGCTCTCTTCAACGCATGTTCTCTGACAGATTTTGAAACTGTTGCAGTTGAGACAGGTAGGAGGTACTTTCCATATTGTTCTGAGGTTTTAGACAAGTACATGGATGACTATATGGACGAGGACATACCTGATATGTCGCATCCTGAGAGAGGCTCTGTGAAAGAGAGGAGATGGAAGAGGATGAGATACAAGGAGCTGAAGAACGATGTTAAAAAGGCATATCACAAAGACAAACAGGCTAAGATTGCACGGTCTTGCCTATCTGTTTCATCACCTGCATCTTCTCTTAGAGAGTCCTTAGAGAACCCAACATGATATTGTGTCATAATCTGAATGTAATAATGAGACTTGTTGAAGAAGTTGTTGGTTTAGCTGTTTATAGTGAAAGATTGGAGATCCCATTTTTGGTTTTAGGATATGGTTTGTATCTAAAGGGAATTTATTTTTGAAATGTATATTAGGATGCTCTCAAGATCTGAACCCAAAGCCAAACCTTTCTTATTTTATATGGTTTGTCGAGGAGTGCCTATCATGTGGTTATGAGGAAGAATCTTCAAGCAGATCTGCACCTCACTCGGCCGGAGAGGTATTGGGCCTAAAGCCCATTATAAAGTCGGAATATCCGACCCGACTCGTTTTTTTTTTTTTTATTACCGCCATATAAAACCCTGATTCAATTTTCAGCTGAAAGAAGAAAACCTTGATCCTTCTCCTTCTTCTTCTTTCACAAGTTTGCCATAAACCTTTCTCTTCCTTCAATTTCGAATTTCGAATTCGATCGATTTAATCTTTCCTCTAGATTTGTTCTTTTGATTTATTTAAGGCGTTAAAGCATGTGCGACTCTGACATCGACGATGACGACGATATCGGTGAAGATCTCGAAGACTTACGACGCGCATGTATATTCTCGGATAACGAAGAAGACGATTTCGAGATGCTTCGAAGCATCAAGACCCAATTAGCTTCGTCGACGGATCATCCGATGGGTTTATCATCATCACTGCCCTCTGATTCAGAGAGCGATGACGACTTCGAGATGCTTCGGAGTCTAAAGAGCCAATTGTCACTCCCCATGAACGACGAAGACGAAGATGATGAAACCCTTATCGCTATTTGTACGCGATTCTCTTCTTATGAAAACTCAGGTGAGCTTAATCGCGACTTTTTTTTTTGTTGTTGCTCTCTGTTTACTGAAAAGGTGAAGACTTTATGAAGAAAATATCTTTGTTTAATGTTATGCAGGTGTGGAAGGAAGTTTCGTGAATGATTCTTCTCCTGAGAAGAAGAAGAAGAACAAGCAGGTACATGCCTCGTGTAATGAACCTTCAAGCGAAATATTGAGTAGGTCTAACACTTGTGAAAGCTTTTCAGAGGATCTACATGAAAGCACTTCCATTGAGACGAGTTCAACTACTTTCCCTGAATCTGCACAAGCTTTTGTTGATGCGATTCGGAAGAACAGGTCGTATCAGAAGTTTCTTCAAAGGAAACTGGGAGAACTCGAAGCTACCATTGAGAAGAACGAGAAGCTTCAGAAAGACGTTAAGATTATTGATCGTTTCACAGTTTCTTGCAAGAGAAGGGTTAAGCAACAGGCGTTTTCTCAGGGTAAAGATCCACGTTTTGAACTAATCTCAGCACGAAAAGTTAGGACTCATGATAGTTCTGAGGTAATAAGTAAATGGCACTTTGATCTAATTGCTCCCCTGACTCTGCTGTTTAACATGTTTCTAATCCTGTGTAGGGTAATGGTAAAGAAACATCACCTTTGACTTTGGGTCCATTAGAAAACCCGTGTGTTGCAAGTTATAGGATGGTATTAGAGGAGTATCCAGTTTCAGTGTGTCGCACAAATTGGTCTGCTAAGGAGAACGAAGATCTTGCAAAAGGTCTCAAACAACAGCTTCAAGAAGCACTCATTCGTGAAGCTACTGAACGGTCCAGGTACTGCTCTTCTCTTTCTTCTTTCCCTTTAAAACTTGCTGCTTAAGTTGTATTACAGATGCAGGATAACTTAAAAGGTCTTTATTTCTTCTTAACAGTGATTTGGAAGGATGTTCAGATGATATAGACACCATTCTTGAATCGGTAAGTAATCTTGAGATCACACCAGAAATGATTAGGCAGTTTCTTCCAAAAGTTAATTGGGATCAGTTGGATATCAAGAACCGTTCTGCTGCAGAATGTGAAGCCCGGTAAGTTCTTCCTCTAGTTGAACTCTGATGAATCAAGTATGTTTTTTCTTAATATTTGCTACCTCATTGTAGGTGGATGAGCTCGGAAGATCCATTGATTAACCAAGGTCCGTGGACTGCAGCAGAGGACGATTACATACGCTTGATTGCCCAAAACAATAGTGTTACAGATTGGCTTGACGTTGCGGTATCACTAGGGACAAATAGGACCCCATTTCAATGTTTGGCTCGATATCAAAGAAGCTTGAATACAGACATATTGAGAAGAGAATGGACTGGAGAAGAAGATGATCAACTCCGTGCTGCAGTAGGCTTGTTTGGCGAGAAAGACTGGCAATCTGTTGCAAATGAAATGGAAGGAAGAACTGGAACTCAGTGCTCTAACAGGTCAGGATCTTCTTGATAATGTACTCAAAATATTTTCTGCAAGAGTCAATAGGTTTACAAACCACCCATCAAGCCCATCTTTAGTCGATATGGGATTGTAACATGACCTCAATATGCTTATTTCAGTAGTATCTTATTCTCTTCGTTTTTCTAATCTTTCAGATGGAAAAAGTCGCTTGTCCCAAGCAGAAAAAGGGTAGGGAAATCAAATTCAATGAAAGCCAAGTGGAGCTCTGAGGAAGACAATCGTCTGAGAGTAGCTTTGACATTCTTTGGAACTAAAAATTATCATAAAATTGCTCAGTTTGTTCCTGGAAGGACGCAGTCTCAGTGTCGAGCGAGATGGAAAGATTCCTTAGATCCCAGGCTAAACTTTGGGAGCTGGGCCGAGGAAGAGATTACAAAGTACAACGAAGCAGTTAAAGAACATGGAGATAATAACTGGCCAAAAGTAGCTTCACATGTGTATTCTCGTACTAGCAAGCAGTGCTCCAGGAGATGGGAGACCTTAGACCCTCACCTAAAGTATCTAAAAAGAGAAGCTATAAGGTTACGAAGAGAAGCTACCATTGGTAACTTTGTTGATAGGGAATCAGAGCGTCCTCATCTTGTCACAAGCGATTTTTTGGCACTAGCCGAGAAATCTTTTGAGCCAGAACAAGCCCTGAAGAAGAAACGCAAAGCAAGGTTAGTTTAATCGAATATTCCTCAGCTGTTGATTCTCTGCATACACACACACTGCCTTTGTAGAACTAAACAGACCTTTTTTTGGTGTGTGTGGATGCAGACAGAAGAAGGCAGATGCAGAATGCGAGGGTGAAGCAGTTTGTGCTGATACAGAGAGACAACCAAAGAGGCGGAGAAAAGGATTAGAGAGATGCTCAGGAGATGTATTTAGACAAGAGAATGGGACTGAAGAGACTGGAAAGGAGAAGAAACAGATACGGAAACGCAAAGCTGTTGAAGGAACATCATCAGTTGGTATCGAGAAGCTTCAGCCTAGAAGGAAAGTGTCTGCAGTAGTTCCTATAGAGATTCAAGATGCACCAAATTAAGATTTTTTCCTTTGATGCTCTTGAAAATTTTGTGTGTAACACTAGTCCAAACAATTTATTAATTGCAACTAAGGTATTGACAAAAAGAGTAACGAGGTACACGTGCATTTTTATAATCAAAGCTTACAAGCTGTTTGATAGTTTTGATCAATTTGCATTGCTACAGAACATCCAAGTATAAGACGATACAAGTGCCTCTACGGGTCTAGCAGTCTAGGTGATTAGTATAACACACTCTGGACCAACCATCAGTTTAGAGGACAACCATCGCAGAGACGGATCAGGAGGAAGATCTTCAACAAACAATTTGCTGATCATCTGCACTGCACTGCTGTCTAAAGAACTCTTCCAGTGAATCCAGGCACAAATAAGGGCTTAACGTTTGGCACATGGAAGATACACTTTTGTTTCCTTAGTTGGCATTTATTTCACAGAGCTCACATATTGTAGTGTTGCATTAGCATTTCCTCATATCTCTAAAGTCAACAAACCGTGCCAGTAACCTCACTCTTCAGGTAGATGATTGGTTTATACTTTCCCAAACAGCTGGACCTTCAGGGTGGACATTGACAAAATACTTGACAAACCTGGAATCACCACAAGTGAGGATAGTACTTGGTGATAGCATTGGCTTTGCTGCATCTCTTTCCCTCAACCACAAATACATTGAGAATCTGTGATGTATTCTCTGCATATCATAACACAGATACGCCGGGAAACTTACCAGAGATTCAATTGGATAGCCAAGAAGTTCGGTTAAGGAATGTATCTTCTTCTCTATGACCTCTTTAGAGAGGTTAAGTACAATTGGAGCGTGTCTTATAATCTCTGCAACCGTATTGTGGTTTAAACCGGCTGTCACAAGGCAATCAAATCTCTCCTGCAGCTGATCTCCCCTCCCTCTAAACTGTTTCAGAGCCTTCACCATCTCATCCGAGTTCTCTAAATACCCTAGCCTCACCAAAAAAGCAGTCTTCTCTGCGTACTTCCTCGCATCCTCCGAAAGAAGTTTGCTTTTTCTCTTCTTTGTTGTAGACACAAAACTGAACAATCTCAAAGGCTCTTTCTTTAACATCTGACATAGCTCGTCCTGGCTAATGTTCAAACTAATACAAACAGTTCTAGGTGCTTGCAGAGAGCATGAACCGATAAGCTCCATGTGACTAAGCAGAATCTTTTTGATAAAATGCGTTTCCATTCTAATAGCTATCAAGAAATCAAGCGTCTTCCGAATGTTTTTAACGCATTTGTCTGACAACATCTCAGGGTTGTCTAGAAACAGCCTATAAATCTCATTCACTTGAAGCCCTACCTTAAACAACCTACCAAATAGAACACAGAACTTCTTACCCGAGCCTTCAATCACCAAAGCCGGATAAGTTTTCAAAAGACTACTCAACTTCTCCTCTTTACATCCCATTTTCTCAAGAAACTCCATCGTCTCCAGAATCCTACCCCAGCTATACGTTTTCCTGTCAGACAAGTCTCTCCCAAGCCAATCACATCCCACTGGTAACCTCTTCAACTTATCAACCACGGAAGCAAACTCACCATTAACATCACCAACCAGCAGCAAGGGACAACTAGTAACCAACTTGATAACTGTACCCTTTCTAAGACCCAAATCCTCATAAGCCCTGAGTTTAGACACCAACACCCCAGACTCGTATCTAAACACCTCTCTAGCTTCTTTATACACACGGCCAATCTTGCCACGAGGGACCCCATAGTTGCAAAGAGCATGGAAATTCTCAAACATGACACCATCATCACTCAAAAACATTAGCCTTTGAGGAAGAAACTGCTCAAACTCAGATGGGTACAAACCTAAACTCTCGAAAAAGGGTTCAAACTCGTTAATGGGATTGTACCTAAGGTATTTAGTCAATGCCTTGGAGATATCTTTCTCGTTATCGGCCATCTTGGACAGCAAACTCGACAGAAAATGAGGTGAGTTCTTGCTTATATGCTCTGCATCAGTGAAAGTAAAGCTTCTAGTGCTATGCAAGTAATCAAAAAAAGCTCCTTGAGCCTGGTTCCTAGTTCCCCTTGAAACCGGATTAACAAAAAACCGAGTCGGTGACTGTTGTAACTCAGAGTTATCACTACGGATACAGCTTTGAATCTGAAAACACCGAACTGTAAATGAAACACGAGAAAGGTCGAACCTTTGAGGAGCTTGGCTCTGACGAGGAACAGAGGAGGGGAAAGCTATGCAATTGGTGAAATGGGTAATCATATTCAACGATTTATAAACCTTTTTCTGAGTTCTGAGCATTAACATTGCCACCACCAGATACAGAGCTGTGAACAAGCATCGACGCATCGATCTGTAGAAAAAGATTCTTACTTTCTCCGAACAAGAGACGTTACTCGAAAGGAGGGCTTTATTGCGAGCTTTAATTCACCATTTTCAACGAGGTTCTTAAGGATTCATCGTCAAATCTGGGTTACTTTGCTTAAACCTTGTTAGGGCTTGGCATTCAGATGAAAATATCAAGAAAGTCCCTTAACTTTTATAATAATACCAGAAACGTCCGTAATTTGCTCTTTACTCCAAGTGTGGTATACTGTATTGTATTTGCGGAGGGAATATCGCTTATTTCAACTTTTAAGTATCGTACCAATTTCATTCTCGAATTTTGAAGTATTCCGTATTTCATATTGAAATTAAAGAAAAATTCAAAAATATTACATAAATTTTACGTCTAATGTTTTTTCATTCCCAAACTTTATACTAAAATAAATAAAAATTTAAAAAAACTACATAAACTCTCAAAATCGTATATATATATTAACCATTAAAAGTATTAGTCATTCATTAATTTATCAAAACAACGTCATTTTGAATAAATTCTATAAAATTAATTTTTTAAAAATATTATATGAATTCTCAAAAATGTGTCTGCGTTACTTTATCAAAATGCATCCTTTTGAATAACTTCTGTAAAATAAAAAAAAAAATTTTTAGGAGATTCAAACTCTCACACTGATAGACAAGTATAAAGTAAATATTTGAATTAATAATAAATAACTTAAACTTATAAAAAAATAATGTTTAAACTTAAATTAAAAAAGATAAATAATTATAAATATATTTGATAAAACTAAAACAAAAAAATTGATAACATTTATTTGATTAAACTAAAACTTATATATAAGTTAATGTTTGCACGATTAATACGGAAAAGTTATTTTGGTTTAGAATTTAATATGCCCTTACTTGTTCACCACTGTGAGAGTTCGAACCTTCTAAAATTAATTTTTAATTTTGCAGAATTTAACCAAAAAATACATTTTTTATAAATTAACGGATGATTTACACATTTGACGGTCAATATATATATAAACATGATTTTGAGAATTCATTTAGTATTTTTAAATTTTTAATTTTACACAATTTATCCAAAATGACGTCAGGATGACTAACATTTGTGATGGTTAATATATATATAAATACGATTTTGAGAGTTCATGTAGTATATTTTTTTTTAATTTTGTTTAGTTTAGTATGGAATATGCATTACTATAAAGTTCGGCAATGAAAATGCACAACGCATAAAATTCGTGTAGTATTTTTAAAATTTTCTTTAGTTCAGTATAGAATACGCACTACTATAAAGTTTTGAAATGAATAAAACACGACTATAGTAAAGTTCATGTTGAAATATATTTTTTATTTATTTGTGGATGTAGGAGGATCCTAACCAATCTGTCATCTAATTTTCTGGTTTTGTTTAAACAGTTAACCAAAACCAAACCATATCTTCCGTTTCGATATAATTGTAAACCATAACCTATAGTTTGACGTACCATATAATAAATAGTATTAACTAGGCGATTGTTCCGTGTTCATGCGTAAATATGAATATCTACAAAGTAAAAATTATATACATTTATGGGAAAATTTTATTTCTACGATAAGTTTAATACTACTTTTCAAATTTACTTATTATGAATGAATATTTTTAAAAATACTTTAATTTTTTGATGAAAATAGACTTAATTAATTTTATAAATATTTATAAGAAAATTTAGAAACTCAACTTCACCCTTTTAACACTAAACCCTAAACACTAACCACTAATGTGTAAACCCAAATGTTAATATATTGTTGATAATGTGTATTTTTGCAAAGTGGTAATTAACTTATGCTATTCTTAACAATTTCTCTATATATATATATGAAATTGTATATTTTAATAAATATTATTATGCTATTAAACTATTTGAGTTTATTAAACATAATTGGATTGCATCTATCCTCTTTTTTTTTTTCAAATACAAAAGAGAAAACTAATTTAAACAACATGAACTGAGATAAAGCAAAATTGGATTGCATCTATCCTTAATTTTACAATAAAATTTTATGTCAATTAATGTTGTTCAAATTAGTTTTTTTTTTGTATTTGAAAAAAAAAGAATTTACTTACAATATTTTTTCTCTTTAATATTTATTATATGGTAATTAAGTCTTTTTAAAAAAAAAAAGGAAGTAAATTTTAAGATATCAAGAATACTTTTGTGAACTTCCCTTTTTATGAAATCACTTATATATATACTAATATCACGTTTCAATTTTAAAATATTTCCTTTTTATTATATATTTGATTTGGAATTACAAAAAAATCAAAGTAAATATTAAGATATCAAGAATATGTTTGTTAACTTTCCTTTTCATTATTTTTATATATATATTAATATCTTATTTTTAATGTTTATATATTTCCATTTTTATCATATATGGTTTTTTGAAAATACAAAACTAAAATTAAAAATATAATTTAAGTTTAACCAAACAAAAAAGGAAATCCAAATAACTTTTAATAATGATAATATATATAAGATAATTTTTTATTCATTAAGGTTACCTATGTAATTAACTATTCTCAAAATTAAAGTGAGCGCGAGACATAAGAAACTGACTTCTGAAATAATATTATAGAGATGTCAACAAAATTTAGTATTGTATTTTTATCAAATATGTTAAATTATCTTTCAATATAATAATTTAGATATGTATATTAAAATATTAAATTTATTAATTTAGATATCTTACTATAATATTTTATTTTAATAATTTGAAGTATATTATAAAATTTATGAACATATGTTATTCTGTATATGTAACAACTTTGATTTTATAATTTATAAATATTTAATAAATATATTAATTATTTATATTTATTAATTAGTTTAATAGTTTAATTGTGAATATTAATTATGTATATATATATGTATATATTATAGAAATATTATGTTTTATTATTTAATAAATGTTTTAGTATTATCTTATTATAAATTTTCAACAGATTTTAATTAAAATAAATTTTAAATCTATTTTTAAAACTGAATTATTATTAGTATCCTTATAATTATTTCTATTTTTTATATTTTATTGGTCAATGTAAATAATCAAATAATTTGTATTGTGTAATTAAAGAAATGTGTAACATCCCGATATTGGTATATGTGAAAAACTTAAGAGAATTGATTTTGCTACATATGTCATCAAAGTGCGTTTATCTTTTCCGTCACACATCCATTTAGAACTCGAGAGTTAATCATGTTTGCATTGGAGTAGTGGAAAGATGAGTGATCTATTAGAAAGTGATTCGCGATACCGTGTGAGGCCAAAACACGAAAAAATGTCATGTGGTGATTGGAGGGACAGTAAACAAAACTTTTGAGCCTTAGAAAATTAACGCACAACCTGTCAGACGGGATGGGGTCCGCAGGCCGAGTGAGCGGACGTAAGTGGCCCATTAGCTGTGGACGGTCGGGACGTTACAAAATGTTTCAAAGATTTTATTTTAATATAATGGATATATGTCATTTAGTCCGTCTCATACTTGATTAATGGTTACATGTTTATGTTTATGAAATAATCCACAAAAAACTATAAAACATAACATATAATCAAATATTATTAGTGTTAACTAATTTATTATTGTATTTTTATCATATTCATATATGTTAAAATTATCTTTTAATATTCTAATTTAGGTATGTATATTAAAATATTAAATAATTTTTATTTCAAATATCTTATTGTAATATTTGTTTTAATAAGTTGAAGTATGTTGTAAAATTTATCAACATATGTTATTTTATATATGTAACTAGTTTAATTATATAATTTATATAATAATTGATAAATAGATATGTTATTTTATTTATTAATTGGTGTAATATTTAATTATGAATATGAATTATGTATCTATAAATATCTTATTCTATAAATCAAAATGAATTAATATTCATTTATGATAATAATTAATAGAGAAATTGCTAAGAATAACACAAGTTACGTACCACTTTACAAAAACACTTCTATAAAAAATATATTAACATTTGAGTTTACATTTTAGTGATTATTGTTTTGAGTTTAGTGTTGAATGGGTGGATTTGAGTTTCTAAATGTTTTATAAATATTTTTAAAAAATAATTTAGTTTATTTTATCATAATTTGAAGGTATTTTTTTTAAAAAAAAAATGTTATTCATTAAACGTAAATTTGCAAAGTAGTATCAAACTTGTGGTATAATTGCAATTTTCCCTAGTTAATATTAGGATGCCAGAAACAAGATAATAGTTAATATTAGTTACAAATTTCATTATTTAAATTATATATTTAAAACTTATTACTAAAAGAAAATAAATATCTCAATTTAAATTAAAAGAAATTAAAATAGGTTTTCAAATTCAATCTAATCTAATTTCTTTGTAGATATTTATTTTAAAATATTTAGATAATGTGTTAGGCTAGGGCGTATATTTAATATAACTAAATTTGTTGTATGCAAGATATGAGAAAAAAAATACTTAAATGTAATGGTCCAATTATGATATTCTCTAAGTAGATTTTTTAGTGTTTTTATTCTTTGATAGTATAGATTATTAAAGTAAATTTATATAAATATAATTCTATAAGAATAAGATAATTCATTTATATAACCTACCTCATGTTAATTTTACTTTTATTTTAGATATTTAAGATTATAATATGAATTTAATTTTAAATTTTTATCATAATTTATTTTATTATAATATAAATAAATATATGTTATTCAACCCATCTCATACTTGATAAATGTTTACATCCGCAAAAAACTATAATTGGAAAACATAACTTATAGTTTAATATAGCATATAATCAAATAATATTAGTGCCAACTAATTTAGTATTGTACTTTTATCAAATTCAAATATGTTAAGTTCTCTTTTAATATTCGAATGCAGATATGTATTAATATATGCTGTTGACGAAAGAAATATATGTCATATGGGTGTTGACAAAAAAAATATATATGTCGTATGGGTGTTGGCAAAAAAAAATATTTGCAGTACAAGTATTGATTAAAAAAAAGATCATTCAATCCGTCTTATACTTGATAAATGTTTACATGTTTATGTATATTATTTAAAAAGTATACGAAAATATAAAATTTTGTTCTTTATTATTTAAGTATATTTTAATATTTTATTTAATATTTTGAAATATAAAGTAAACTTAATGAACATATGTTATTATGTATATGTAATTATTTTAATATTATAATTTATAAAACTGCTAATAAATAGATTAAGTTATTATATTTATTAATTGATATAATAATTTGATTATGAATTATTTATATATAAGTATTATAGAAATGAGATTCTTATTCTATAAATCAAAATGAAATAATATTCATTTCTAATAATAGTTAATATTAAGTGTACATTTTTATTATTTAAAGTACTTATTAAAAAGAAATAAATTTTTAAATTTAGATAAAAAGATATTAAAAGATATTGTTAAAACGCAATCTTAGAAAAGTATTCATAAAAATATAATTTTAGATATTTTCTTTTAAAAATATTTAAATAATGTGGTAGTTTATGGTATATATTTAATAATAATTAATTTTGTTGTATGTAAATAATAGAAAGTTATATAAATTTAATAATTCAACTATGGATTTATGTAATTAGTTTTTTTAGTATTTTT
The DNA here is from genome assembly GCA_905132885.1 of Moricandia moricandioides. Lineage (NCBI taxonomy): Eukaryota > Viridiplantae > Streptophyta > Magnoliopsida > Brassicales > Brassicaceae > Moricandia > Moricandia moricandioides. The sequence goes on from CAJHQQ010001126.1 coordinate 113,162, forward strand.
GTTTTAATATTATAGATATGAATGAATATGTTTCTTAAAAATCTTTTGGCAGTAAATTAACATGTATTAATCTTATTATAATACTTATTTTAGGTAATAGCTCTAAAAATAATTAAAAAGCAGCCCAGTAGTAGCCCAAATACACTGTATAAATAGAGCAAGCTTACAAGAAGTTCTTTTGGGTTTACATCATCAAGTAAAAAAGAATTTAAAGAATGTCGGAGTCGGACAACTCATCATGTGGTTCCAATTATTTCTACGACCAGTTTTCAAGTTTGCGAGAGGCTAACGTACAGTTAGGATTACGGATAAGGAAAAACGTCGAAAAAATGAGAGGATTCAACAAGAAAACAGTAAGTTTGTAAGAAATGTTGGTGTGATTTTTAAAGCATCTCCAATATAAAACTTGGATTTTTCCTCTAAAATACAGTATCTCCATAATGATGTTAAGTTGTACTATAATCCAATTCTATTTTCAAGTAAAAATAGTAATGAACAAACAAAAAATGCATTAATTTATTTATGGAATAAATCCATTTTTCTTTCATTATATAGTCAAAAATAGAGAAGTTAAAACAAATTTGACTCCAAACTCAATTAAGAGTTAGGTTTGAGAGGTTCTTAGCAATGTTTTTGTCTGTGAATTTTTTGAACTGCTTATATTGTTTTTACCCGCTTCGCTTATACTGTTTTTTTATTTAGAGGTGTCTGAGAGAAAGTTGTTTCCTTTTTGTTTTTGTTTTTACCCCAGACCATCTCCAAAGATGAGCTCATAGCTTCCATAACTTGCATTGGCAAGTGCATTGATAGTCTTGAGAGTGCTTTGATTAAAAACAAGGTGGCGAGAGATCATAGAGTGAATCCACCTATGTTGGTTAGCAATTCTAAAGATTTGACCAAAGATACACTAAGGTCAAATGCCGAGCTCCTCTTGAACCATTTCAAGGAACATACACTCCAATACTTTTTTAATGCTTTCTTCCCTCCTGTTACTGCACCAGATGATGAAGTTGTGCACAAGTTTGCTATCTTCAGGTCTCATCTTGAAAAATGCGAGTCTCTCTTTGACCAGGTCATGATGTAAGGTTATGATTGCAAGACATCTTCTGAATGATGAAGTAACTAGCTTACCTTATCATGTTGGATATGCTTACCCACCTGTGTTTTTTAATGTTATTGCTGGATCAATAAGTTTATTAAGTGGATTTTGACACCTAATTATGATATATATGTCTCAAGTAATAAAGCTACTCCTTTTATATATTCACTCTAATTAATGGATATGTGTTATTTTAATGTCTAATTTGATTTAAGTGATTTCTCTCTCGCCTAACTTCCTTTCTACAATATATACACACAAACAAAACGGGTAAATACTTAATAATCGAAAAAGAGGGTCTCATGTTCTTATCACATTACATCGGAGATGTTTGTTCACACCATTTTGTCATTCAAATGAATCATATCAGAACAAGTTCTGTTCGGAGTTATTTATGTAATTTAAG